>JAQFXU010000561.1:0-48187 GCA_034693705.1 Spatulosminthurus flaviceps | reverse complement strand
ATACACTAAAAGGGGATTTAAGAATTTTGAAGAATCCTCCAAATTAAGCAGGAATTATCCTAAAAGCGCTTGGGGCAAACACAAATCACACTAATAGTCACTTTCGGGTCATGGGCGAAAGCCTCAGGACCTTGTAAATAAAATACAATACAAATACACTAATAGTCACTTGCTAATACATGAATGTGAAAAAAAATGCAAAGTCATCTCGTAATTAATAAATAAGAACGGTTATTACATTGACATTTCATCGACTCGGTTCTATAAAAAAGGTTAAAAAATAAATGTAATATAATACTGAATCATGTAGCCACAATCAGGTAGGAAGTGCTTGGTTTTAGAAGTAAAAAAAATTACAGAAAATTGCAACTTTAGTATTTAGTCGTAGCTTGTATCGAAATGACTGCCGAACGAAATATTTTTGTTAAAAACATTACACCGTTCCTCTATTAATAGACCTGGTACAACGCGGACCCACCAAAAGAAGGACTGAGATTTTCAGGTGGTAGGTATCATACGAAAGCTCTCCAAGAAAGCTTTTCAACGAGCCTTCGTTTTGTAGTAAAATATTTGTAAAGTTACTTACATTTAAATGCACTACAGAAGAATATTTTATCCCCAGATTTACTCTTAAATTTTTCAATGCTGTAACGTTTGAACCCAATTACATTGATACAAGAAAATTCTTGAAAGCAAATTATTCCTTCTCCACGAAAAATTCACTGATTATTGTTACATTGCATTTGAATAATCCACGAATGTAAGGTTCTAAGTTATTGGCAACAACTTTTTCAACAAACACCCGGCTTCTATTGTGTTATGCATTTTTAAACAATAAATTATTATAATTGGCATCTAAATCCGTTGTACTTAAGTTTTGAATGAGCTTCATGATAAAATACTTTGAAAGGGTTTTAAAAATAAATAAGAAATCAATTTTTGTAGTACTTTTTATTCTGCTCAATAATTATTCTGTGACCATATTTTGTTAATTAACATAAATTATACATACAAAACTATGAATTAATTAATTATACCAACAAGAAAATAATAATTATTTGTTTTCAATTTTTAGAAATTAAGCGTCAGATATTTCACCCAGCAGTTTGTAGAAATAGCGAAGTGTCGTATAGCCTGAAGAACTATACCGACTTATAGTAGGTCCACTTGTTCTAACAGCATGAGCAAAAATTCCACTAGGGAAAGCAAACCCCACCCCCAAAATTCCATTTTGATCGACCCTGCACATTAATTTAGCCTTAACTGAACTGGACAACTCTCCCCTTAAAAATTCCACCCTGTAATGTCCAACCACAGCATCCTGGCTACTAGCAAACACTTCCTTCAAAATTAAATTATTAGTTTTGGGAGACACAGTCAGCTGCGACTCAAATACGATCCCAGGACAGAAATTACCCACTTTCTCAACTTTTTGACTATCGCCAAATTTCCACAGCAAATTGGCTCTACTAACATCACAAATAATAGTATTCGAAGGAATGCCCGACCCCGGCAGAAATTTTGAGGCCAAAAGACATGCCCCTAAAAGCGGGCCCGATGATATCAGCGAGCATTGAATATCTTTTTCAAAAATGGACACAAAATTTTGATCCAGAGTTGTTCGCTTCTCAGTCACTTTCACAATTACTGGCTCGCATTTGAACAACAGGTCTTTTGAACACAGTGATGCCACAGCTTTTGAATATATCTTGAAAATATTATAAGTTTTTTCCGACTTTATTATTTCATTATCATACATACGGGCATGATACTCTTTAAACTCAGTCTCTTGACATTCCTCCAAATTTTGAGAAGACACACATTTCTCCGTTACCACAAAACCTGCAGCAACGTTAATCAATGCTACAGCAAAACCAGTTTTTGTGTACTGCCCCATAAACAATGTTTTTGCTTCATTGAACGAAAAGTACTGATTTTCGTGAGCATATGAAATTGCTGTGGTGACCAGGGAAGAACAAATTCGGATGTTAAAGATACCCGCTGCATTTATTGCAAGCTTGATTTTCTCCTTCTCTAAACTTGACACATTGAAAGGGAGAGTAACCACGACGTAATCCAAAGCTCCCACACTTGTTTTAATTTTCACTTGAGAAAAAAGTTTTTCAAAAAATATTGCTAAAATCTCTTCTTTTGTGAGCGTTAGGAACAACCCATTGACACGGACTATTTGAATTGGGGTTGAAGCCTCTTTTATCAAGTCATACACTTTGAACCTATTGTCCCTTGAAGTTTCCATTTCTTGAACCTGTCCCAAAATGATTCTATCGTTTAGGAAGGTTATGTCCGCCGAAAACTCAAGGATAATTTCAGGCTCCTGCGTATTAGTCTTGTCAATGGTTCCGACTAAGACATTAGATTCGTCGAGGTAGACTCCTATGTTTATAAAAGGACTTTCCGGAGGATGATGCTGTGGGTCGTTCGGAAGGGTTCCGTGAGTGTGACCCTTGTCTTTGCTCCAGGAACAACACTTGAACATTGTTGGGTTGCCTGTTGTCTACATAAGGACGTAAATTAAGGTTTTACTGAGTATTTAAAAGCGTATAAATTTATGACATAAAGTCTGAGAAATTCGTTAAAAATGTACTTACATAGAAGAAAATATTAAGGAATCCCTACCGGATTGAATTTCTTTCCCTATTTGCAATAGTATTTTAGTTGGAACTCAATTTAAAAGGAATCAACGGTTCATGCATGCAGTGTATGCAGATTCCAATTCAAAGATTATCTCAGCAGATTTACATTGTATGTGGGGACATTCCGTTGCCTTGAAACACATACTTAACAGTATGATCTAATTTCATGTTTACTTATTGATTAGAGTGACTGTGTCATAGTTCATGAAAACATCTGCACTAAATTACTACCCTGCCTTCTAATGTGCAGGTAAAATAATAATTGGCCAAAAGTTAGTGAAACTGCAATATTTCACGCATATATGTGCTTTTATTGTAAGCAAGTACAGTTTTATTCTCGCACTCACTCCCCTCAGCGGTAGAGAGTAGAGAGCAAATACTATTAATAATGCATATAAAATAAATCTTGTCAATGTACAGGCCGCCATCATATCAGTCAGCGATTTACTATACTACTTCGACTTCTACAGTCCGTATTCAAAGTTAAGTAGTACTTGCATAATTTCCATCTGGAATTGTGAATCACAAAAAGCACTTGCATTTTAAATGAAAACTCATTATCTTAACTGCGAGGTACGTTACAAACAGGAAAGCGATAAGTATTGATGATCTAAACTGACTCCAAAAGGTTTTAGGTTACAAATGCACTTCTATGCCAACCCCAAAGCTATTGCTAGAGGAACATTTATAATTTTATTATAATATCAGCTGTTAAATTTTAATGCTGATCATTGATGAGTGTTAAAGTTTTCCGTACTGTGGCTGATCACTGTTGCTGTTGCTATTTATTTTCGAATCTGAAAACTCAAAGATACCGTCTTTTATTGTTTATAACGTACATAGGGAACGGTAGACATATCACATGCAAACCGGATGCATGATGAAGCTACAATTTTATTATAATTCGTGTCAGCAATTTTTGTAATAGTAACTCCAATTTTTAGTTTTAAAAGTATTTTAATATTGTACAGGAAGAAACTTTTAGTGGCTGCAGTGGAGTGACAAGCCCTACTCATGAAATGTTCACAAAAGCATGTGAACGATCTGTGCTTAAGTGAATTATTTAGTGCAAAATCATCTCGCGGACGGTAGGATTCGAACCTACGCTCCCAGAGGGAATCTGATTTCTAGTCAGACGCCTTAACCGCTCGGCCACGTCCGCTTTCTTGTAGATGAAGGTTCAATTATCAATCCTTCTTGCTTGTACAAGAATGCTTGACACAAAACTTGCATTGGCTTCTACAAAACAGATCTGCAGTTTGAACCATTCGCATTCTATCGTTCAGAATATAAATAAATCTCGGTCATGTGCCTTATTTATATCTGCAGCGTCAGTTTACACGAAGCCGATGATGCCACTTTCACTTATCAAAAAATATGATTTGTTAAGCTATGCTATCAGCTTTACAGCTTACCAAAAACATTATTTTAACACACAGTTTTATTGATATTTGTCCACGTTGAAAAATTATGCCAGTAGATGCGGTTAATTGTATAGCTAATTGCCAGTGTGCCAGTAATTTTTAACATTGTTTTAGCAGCTAGTTGTGCTATACTTCCCTTCCATTCATGATATGAATGGAAATGATGATGATTGAAATAGAATATGAGCATCATGAAAGAGGAATATGTTAGCCATGCAAAACTAGAATATTTCTTCATTTGGATTGGACTTCATAAGAAAAAAATAGAACTCGGGAAAATATGTATTATCCACTAAAGGATAATGAAAAATTAATCCTTGGTTCTAAAAACACCTTAAGCGAAATCGCCCTGTGGTTGTCCAAAATAATTTAGACCACCTTACCATCGTCGACTGAGAAGCTGACCAGTATTTTTAAAAAAATTATGTTTATTTATTTCCCAGATTGCTCTCAGGTAATTGGATGATGACATTGATTCTCTAAAACGATGTCAGGTCAACCTTAAAGTGTGTTGAGATTTTGGCTGACAAACAGATACATTTAGTTATAGTCGGTAGTATATTTACATCTGTGTTTACAAATAAGATAACTTGAATGACTGTAGTGTGAATAGTTTGAATAACTGCAAACTAAGAGCTTTCTCTTCAACACAATCAATCAACAATGAACGCATGCTCTTACAATTATTAGCACTCCACATACATACTTATATGTGGGAATCAAAACTACAAGTTCTTCAAAACTATAAACTCTCCAACCTTTGGTAATCTCTTTGGTTTGGGTTTGTTGCTTTACTTTTGGCGTTAGGTAAAACCTTCCCTTATTTTTTACAAAAAACCTTTTGCTGAAGCTTCTAATATTAAATGTGTAATTACTTCTAACATTGCATCACTATATATTCTGGTCTATTCCAGCCCTATAGTATACAGTACATCCTACACATGATATCTCTCAACATTCATAGAAAATAGAAATGATACAGCGAGAATTCAAATACCAAGTGCATATATAGCGTGGAGCTTTTCGAGGAATCATAGAAGCACTGCTAGCCTAAAGATGAGTCTATAGCTACATATATTTGAGGTGAAAGCGACCCGATTCGGCAGTTTTAAAGTTGGTCAGGTCGTGTCAGTTTGTATTGCTTTTGTTATAGCGCCCCGTCTCCCGTTCCCGTGTGGTGGACCACATGGAATAATGTGCACAAGCCCATCGAGTTTCTTATCTTATATATATGTAAGTGTAAATAGATAATGTTGTTTGGACTGGGACTGACTGGATTCACTGGATTGTGGTGAAGTGGTTGATGGGATCGAGAAAATGTAACCGTCCTTTATCTTCAGCATACATAAACAGTACTTACTTACAGTACTAGTACAGTACTTACTTAGTCTTACAGTACTAACTATAGTTATTTTTATTTTTCCTGTATCCGTTAAATACTGTACCTATTACCTATAGTGCTTTGTACCTGTTGTAGAGTAGAGCGAAACAGTTTTATTAATTATTAAAATTATAATATAATAGTCACACATCACACACACGCACCGTTTTCCAGGTATGTTTTGTCCGTGTGTCTCTCGGTAATTGATAATTGTGGTGGTGAAGGAAATATTTTAGAGGTTTTTAGACACGTTAATAAATTTTAATTGAACTGCGTTGTAAGTTGTGTTGAAACAGACTTGTTTCAGGTACGGTTCGAACATATTTCTTGTCCAAGTTGGAGTTTTTATTTTTCTGCATTCTGTATTCTGTAAACAAATAAATCAAAGAATTTATCTACAAACTGTGGATTCAGTGAGTGTACCCAATCTTGGCCTGACGTACGGGTCTTATTCTAACGAATAGAAGACCCTAGTTATCAGTTGAGGTTTACAAGTTTGAATCGAAGTAATAACGAGTACATGTCGGTTTGGTATAGTTTCGACGTTTCTAGTTACTGAACGAACGCAGACCGTGGGTTGTTTTGTGGCAGTAGTTGGTCGTACGGAGAGGAAAGGAAAGTATGAAGAATAGTAATCTAATGTGGAGTATTTTGTTTGAATTGCAGATGTTTACGCAATAACTCCGGACGACAGTGCATTTTGTCAACATCACATTTGGTGCAGGCTCCTGATGAGTTGTCAGTCTTTCCATGAAAACTAGGACATGAATAGAGCAATCATTCGACTTACGTATAGTGTAACTACGTTCTAATATTGTTGAATCAGTGAGAACTACGTGTTAATTACCATCGCCAAAATGAGTCGTAAGTTTTAGCTGGAGTATTTTGTAGTTTAGTTTAATGCGTAATTTTCTTGCAGTTAAGATGTCAGGAGATTTTTGGCTACCAATGTAACGCTTCTAGTTGTGATTTTTTTATGATTCCCTTTCATTGTCAGTTTAAGATGATTTCAGCTATTTTAATGTCCCAACTTGCATTACGTCGATCGCAGATACATGAAAGTAAAATTGAACCATTTGTGTAGCGGTCGATGTAGCTGTACAAGTATTTGTAGATATATGTACAAGTGTATGGGTAGAATTAGTGTTTTTATGGCTGTTTGTAGTATGGAATTTTATGCGGAACATACTATTTTAGGGCTGTATTTTTAGTTGAAAGACATCTTAGTTTTTGTTGGGGACAAATTCCGATTAAGTAGGTTCTGCTTAGTTACGCAAAACTTAACTCAATGATTTTTGTCCATAATTGATTTTTGTAAATTTTGCAGAAAGGGGAGGCCGGGGCCGAGGCGGAGGTGCTGATGAGTAAGTATTTAAAGTAGTTCTTTTTCTCTACTCGTGTTCTGGACGGAGGACACTTTTCCTCTGCAAAACTAATTTTTGCTCATACATTAAATGGAGCGTTGATAATAATAATCATTTTGGAACAGAATTGGTCAAGTAAAAGTGAAAATAAAATAGTTATAACTGTTAATTATATGGTAGAGCTGGTGGAGTAGCTGTATTTGTTAAAACCACGATTTTGATTATTGGGTATTTCAATTTTTAATCAAAAGTAAGTGTTAGTATTAGAAGTTTCACAGGAATAGAATATCTGCTTTTAAATCCTAATATTTTGTTCAATTCGTTGAGGTAATCTTCAGTATATTATTATTCCAGGCTGTCACGAGACATGCAGCGTATGGATATAGGAGGAAATCGAGGTCGTGGCGGACCCCCCGGAGGAGGATATCGTGGGGATAGGGGCGGTGGTAACCGTGGAGGTGGAGATTTCAGAGGTGGTCGAGGTGGTGGGTACGGCGACAATGGAAGAGGAGGTGGACGAGGTGGTGGATATGGCGACAGAGGAGGAGGACGGGGTGGGGGGTACGCTGATGGTGGAAGAGGAGGTGGATTTGATAGAGGTCGCGGAGGTCGAGGAAGAAGTAGGACAATTGTCAGTTTTCAGCAACGGCAGCATCCAGGCGAGAAACCACCTGTTAAAGGTCCAATGGGTTGGTTGGCTGGTTTCGAAGAGGGTAAAGAAGTCCTCTTGCCAGCCCGAAAACACGACTCTGGAGCAAAGAATTCTGAGCAAACGAGTGCTATTGTGCTGAATCACTTCCCGGTCATGTTCAACCCGAATACGCTGCCCAAATACATATATCGTTACCGAGTTGATATTGAGCGATTAAAGAAAGAAGCAAAAAATAAACCTCAGCCAGAGGTAAATGCATCGAAGAAACCGAGGAAATCACCCCCAGTTTCTGACAATGAACAGAAACTGCTCCCGAAGGATCACAGAAAGCAAATTTTGTTGCATTTAATATCCAGTCTAAGGAGCTCTCATCCAGATTATGGTATCATTTCTGATTTCTCCACGGACATTTACTGCGTCAAACCTTTGGAGAGGGCGGGGATTGACATGATTCAGAACATTTCTGGTGCCCAACTCGAGGCCTTTCCGGATGAGCGGGAAGCTACATTCCGTGTGACTATAAGCTCTACGCAGGAGACTATAGATTTGAACAATTTAAGTATTGACCTGAACAATATGCGGAACGTTCCGGTAACTCAAACTCTGAATGACTTGGAACGAGTCTACAGTGTTTTAATGCGATGCCTCCAATTAAATACTTACACTCCTATGAAAAGAAGCGATCTTATCAATTTTAAAAGTGATCCTCACAAACTTGGGGGTGGCATCTGTAGCTATGAAGGCTATAATGTGCTCTTGCCAATTACCAACGGATGGAAGAAATTCATCAATATTGAAAGTAAACAGTACCATGAGTAAATATTTTGTATGCTGACGAAATAATTTTTTGATTTCGTCCACAACATTTTTTATTATTTTGCAGTCGCAAATCTTGCAGCCTATATTGGTGGACCTGTGTTTGGCGTTTTGGAGGATCTCTTTGGTGACGACCCAACAGATGTTAGCCAATGGAGGCCCGATGATTTCTTTAAAGCATCAGACTTACTCCGAAGTAAGTTAAAAACTAGTTTTAGTTCTATTTATTTCCTTCATTTGCCGCAATTCATCCATAAAAGCCATGTGAGGTTTTAATCGGAATAATGTTTTTAAATTACGTTTCTAATATGAATTATTACCGATAATGACTTTGATTGAATCTGCAGCTTGTAAAGTTCTGTACACTCCTCAGGCAGGAAAGATGTTTAGTAAAGTAGTCGAATCAGTGTGCCCCAAGTCCGTGAGTGAAACAATGTTTGAAGTAAATGGCAGGACAATCAGTGTGTATGATTACTTCCGAGCTACCTATAACATCCAACTGAAGTTTCCGCGAGGTCCAGTTTTGCAGTGCAAGGGTAATAACAGCCCCAAAATTCCCGTCGAGGTGAGAATTGTATTCCGTAATAGTATATCTTCCTTTCCCTAAATTATTACTTTAAGTACCGATGTTGTTGCCCGTTATTTTGTAACACCTGTCATATTTTTCAAACAAGATTTGCAGGCTGAAAAACGGTCAGAGTTACAATAGGAAGCTAAATGAGAATCAAACAACTAAAATGGCAGAAAAGGCGCGGCAGGGTCCGGCAGACTTGCACAGAATGATTAGCCAAGCGGTATGCAACAATGACTAATCGCTATTGTAAACTATGTGACAACACCGCAGATAAGTTACTTTAATGTGGATTTTTTTCTTTCTTTATATAGGTGCAAAAACTAGATTTAAATAACAATCCATGCTTTGGTCCGTATGGATTAACTCTGGCCAACAGTGGACAAATGCATCAAGTAAATGCTAGAGTTCTTGCCCCACCTGATCTTATGTATGGAGCGAGAAAGGTACCAAAACAGATATGACAGAAAGATCATCAACGAGCTTAATATTTGCAAATTAGAAACTTCATGTCTATTAAAATTTTTAGGATGGTCAAGACCCTGGGAAGAGAGCAGTGATCACCCCTGAAGATGGAGAATGGGATATTTGGCAGAATAACATCGAATTCAAATTCTTTTCCTCCGAAAATATACAATGTTGGGGAGTTATCAACACAACTAATCCTAGACAGCGTGGTGTTTCCAATGATCAAGCCTGGTACAGCTTTTATTTATTATCCTAATCACGATTGCGTAATATGTTAATGGTTTCCTTAGTTATTAAAATGATAAAATGAGTATAGTGTATTCGAGGACTTACACTACTTACTTAATCTAGGGACTTTGCGCAGAAGCTGAGAAATAAGGCCGCCTCGAAGGGCATTGTAATTCCTGAGCCATTGAATGTCGAATCTGTGGATGTACAGGACTATGCAGAAAGGAGGGATGATAATGTTCGAAAGTTGAAGACAACATTAGAAAAATTTAAGAATAAGTTCAATGGCATTAAGCATGCTTTCGTCCTTGTTATTGTACCTAAGAAGGGTTGTCAAGTTTATAACCATGTGAAGCAAGCTGCAGAGCTTGAGGTGGGTATACTCACCCAGTGTGTCACAACGCAAAGTATGACCGCTTTTGGTGGTCGGGGGGAGTCTGTTCTAGGAAATATACTTCTTAAAATCAACAGCAAACTCGGAAGTGTCAATCATGTAATAATGGAACCTCCCAAGCTCCCGAAAAGTTTTCCGGTGTTTAACTATCCAGTAATGATAATGGGAGCGGATGTTACTCATCCCCCCCCTGGATCAACATCATTCAGGGTATGTTAAGTCCGTCTTGTAGAATCGTTTATGTGCAGTATAACTATTTCAGTTCAATTTTTAGTTTTCCAACTTGATATTTTTCATTCCATAATATTTTTTGCTTGTGTTAATTTATTACATATTCTTTTGCCGACAGAAAGGCAAGGATGGGAAAATGGTAGAAATTGGACCCCCAAGTTTTGCCGCAGTTACTGCCAGTATTGACCGTACTGGTATGCCTTATATGATGCATATTGAAGCCCAAGAGAAAGCTGGAAAGGGTGCTGCAGAGGTTATTCAAGGATTGCAAAAAATAGTAGAGAAATTTTTGCGGCGGTTTTATTTCGAAACAAAGAGTGTTCCTCCATGTAAAATCATTTACTTCAGAGATGGTGTAGGAGACGGACAGTTTCAGGAAGTAATAATTACGATGTTATTTTATGGCTTTCGAATGCGTTTATAGTTATAGTTGTTTCAATTGTGTTTTTTGAAAATTTTATGCATTACTCAATTGTCTATGTATCCCAATCTGAATTGCTTTTTGGTGGGTTTTGGGTATTTAATAATTTACTGAATATTGCTGTTAGGTTTTACGCACGGAAATGTCGGCTATACGGAGAGCTTGCAGTTCTATCGCCAAAACTTACGAACCTAAAATAACGTTCATAACTGTGCAGAAAAGACACAAAACCAGGTTTTTTCTAAAGGAAGGGAATAATGTACGTGATTACAAAGATAAATAGTATACAGTTAACTAAACCAAGCCCGGGCATCACATGCAATTGTTTTATTTTGTTTCATAGATTTCCAACGCCAAACCTGGAACCGTCGTGGATACAGATATTGTACACCCTGTTGAAACAGACTTCTACCTTTTATCCCACAAGGGTTTACTAGTAAATCCCATGACTTTCTTTTATTATCCACGCATTATTATTCGAACATTTTTGTTTTCTGTCGTAAGCAGCTAAGGAATCTATTTTCAGGGAACTAGTCGTCCAACTCGTTACCATGTTTTGTGGGATGACTCGGACTACACCATGAACGAAATCCAAACTTTGGCTTATTTCCTTTGCTACATGTTCGTTCGATGCAACCGATCCGTTAAAATACCAGCCCCGACTTACTACTCCCATTGGGCAGCAAAAAGGGCTGAGATCTTATCTAAAGGATGGGGGTAAGTCCAAAATAAATCTTTTCTAATGATAAGATTTTGGTAGTAGATGAAGCCTGAGGAAGTAAAGCATAATTTTCTTAATTTTTAGTGAGCAGTATTATGGTAACATCGAAGGCCTCAACAGAGAATTGATGAAAAGAGAAACTTTAGACTGTGGAAAGCTGTACCCCATGCATTTTGTCTGAGAGTCGTTAAGTTTCTACGGAATACTGATGATTTATTTGTTTAAGTAATTTAAGTTTAAGCAATCACTTCTTCTCACAAAGGCTATTATTTTAGCTGTATATGTATATCACTTCTGGTTGTGCACATTCCTTTGAATTTCAAGTCGTGTGAAAACTTAAGGATACACTACGTCAGGAGAGTACAAATTATTCTAAATTTAATGTTCTTAAATAAATACAATTGTTATCATTGTTTCATGAATTTTTATTTATAGCTACTTATTCTCAACAATAATAAAATTAACGAATGCTCCAACTCATTGATGTTGAAGAGCTCTTCATTAGCACAGTTTTTTCGAAAAAATTAATATTTCTGGGTAATAAGATTCCTCCAAAACCAGTTCGGTTACATGCCTGCAGTAGTTTAAAGCCTAATGAACTAATTTTCGAGCATTTGCTTCGCTAACTTCGCTTTAAATGGGTCACTCCATTCAAAACCATCGAATACGGCGTCTCTATTCATAGGAGTTTAACGTTTTACTTTAACACTTGAATGTCAAAATATTATTTTAAATGTAAGTTACATTTTGGCTTCCACTTAAGCGTTTATTTAATAGAATTTTCGATGTTGACTAAATATACAACAGTAGTACTCACATAATTGCTGAAACAAAAATTTATCATTGCTGAATGTAGGCAAAAAAATAATTGAGAGTGTTGGTCTGTAAAGGGATTGAACCCGAGAACCAAGTGCTTTGAAATTGTTTCAGACAGAATTGAGCTGACAGACCCATGATTCCTCAGTGCTTACATCGCGAATTTCAACGGAACTTATCCCTGCAGCTCACTCGTATACATTTTAACATTTATGCAAGTTCGTTTTCTTATGTGTTGGGGCGAGCTGACGTGTGAGCAAAAAACTACTGAGGAAAGCTTTTCTATACATTACTCGTCCTTCAGGTGCTGTACAAATGTTGACTTGGTACTATTTTATTTTTCAATAATTGTGATTCAATACAGCTCCTTTTAGTTAAAGTGATACGGGAAACACGAATTTCTTTTGTCAGGCGATCCTCCCTCGCCTACAGTACATGCCTATTTACGAGTCAATCTTTGCATGACAATAATTTACTTTTGTTACGCCTAGAAATATTTATTATTGTTTGTAGTTAAAGAATGTGTGACATTTTATTGCTGAACAATTTCTTCCTGAAAAATGGCAAACAATACGAAATTAGGATTCTGTAGTAAGTATGCTGACGCAACTAAAGCCATATATGTATATCTATATGTTCACAACAATGAAGCCATCCGCAGATGCGAATGGGAACTTCTCGGTACAGTTTGTTTTCAAGTAAAAACAAGTAATACTTTTGTTGCAGTTCTTTGCAACTTTGAGTGAAAAATATCCAATAGAATCAGAACGTCGCTTTTTGCGCTTTACAGCATGTAATGTGCATATACAACGATCGTCATCATCATATAATATAGATTGATGTTTTTATTTGATACTTTCTTGGATGAGTTAGGCCAGTATTTCATATGGTATTACAGCTTAAATGTATATTCATTATTCCATAATAATTATGAAATTATGTCAATCACTGGAATCAATATTTACTGTAACTCACTCCCTTTAATACAGAGTACAAAACTTCTAGACGAAATTCGCATAACGTAAAGACTTTCAAATTTTATTACCCAGTACTTATCACAAAAACGGAAACTTTTACAGAGTCGGACAACTTAAGGTTGGACTTACATTGGTTTAAATAATAATTATTATTACTGTGATAATGTGGGACACATGGAACTACCGTAATTACAAAGCATTTTAGTTACGTCATTCCGAAGAATATTCGCTAATCCAAACTGTTGGGAAACATTTTCACCCCCAATGGTCACCAAAATATTTTCCAGGAACGGAATACATATTTCCTGTCCAATATAAAACATTCCATTAATTCTTTTACCGGAAGTCAAAAATTCCTATTCGATCTCATCCCAAAATTTATATTTTACCTTGAAACGCTTAGCATCGTCTGTATCCTTAACCATATCCATCACGATCTTAATATTCTTAGAAACAGAGGATAAAACACCCGGATTCTTCTCTTTGGAGATATATTTCAATATTTTTATCGACTCCAGTAAGGGAAAGTATCCTAAAAATACGAAATAAGCACATGTCAAATTAAATTGCAAAATCTGAGAATTATGATATTCCTCTGTCTATACTTTAAAGCTTTTATTTACCTTCAATTCCCAAATTAATTCGGTCATCGATAATTTGCGCCCTAGTTATTGGTGTAAAGGCATTTTCATTTCTAGCCATTTCTTGGTCAATTAGTTCTGTTAGATTTCCCTCATACAAAACGCGGTAAAATCCTGTTGTAATTTGTTCCACGAATTTAGTTTTTAAAATCCATTAACTTTATTAGTCCACTATCATTATTTCGTCGTTAAAAACTACATTGAAATCACTCACCAACAGCCTCTGGATTCACTACCACCCAACCAGTGGAATTAAGGGGGTACGATGCATTTCTATCACGAGGTGACAGCCAAAATGATGTATTGTGGGTTCTAAATACAGGATTCTCCTCCGTCACCACGTTGATTGGTACCCACCAAGTATGGTTAGGTTGAACAGTTATGATGTTTTCCTTGACAACAAAATGTATAGTTTAGTGGGGAAATGGTTTACAATTTTTTAAAATACCAATAATTCAAACATACCATCTAGTTTGTATGTTCATGCTAGAATAAGTACCTGTGACAGCAGCAATTGGTTACTCTCCCTTCGAACTCTCACGATTGGATACCCTGTTTGGAGCGTCCACGTATCCATAATATCCTTTACATGAGCACCCTGGGGTAACACTGTATTCCTCACGCTAAACTGATCAATAGTTACATCTATGGCTTCGAATAAACTATCTTGAACTGCTCCTTTATATTCGCTATGGTTAAGTGTAAGGATACACAATTATTTTCAAACATCCATAGGCATTCCATTAAAAAAATTATGTCAATATTAAAATATTGAGGGAAGAGTATTATTATACTTTAGAAGCAGATAGTAACGTAAACCAAGCTTGAAAACAGGTTTAGTAAAAAGATATTCCATCATCCGAGTCAAGGATCCTGCCTTTTCCATTGAAGTTCCTGTGAAGAAGTCAAAGCCTGAATCCGTAGGAATAACCACAGGATGTGATTTATTTGGATTTGAGTCAAAGCGCAAAGAGTTCTGGTGATGGCGGGTGATGAAACGCATTTCCGGGTCGAATTCCGGCATATAATTAAGTATAGCCTTGTAAGTGAAAAATGTGGCTAACCCTTCATTTAACCATGTCATATCCCACCAGGCGCAAGTTGCCAAATTGCCAAACCACTGATGACTTAACTCATGGGACAATGTTTCCCCCACCCCAATGTAAGCAGAGTCCGGGTCGCCAGGATAATATAACAAATAGGCATCTCTATAAGTATTCAAGCCCCAATTTTCCATAGCACCAGCTGCAAACTGTGGAATCGCAATGGAATCCATTTTCGGTAGAGCATATGGAATTCCAGTGAAATTCTCATACCAGTACAGAAGTTTACCAGCCATTTCCGCGGCAAATTCACCACCTCCTTTCGCAATGGCTTCTGGCGTACCCCAAGTTTTCACCGGTTTCGGGAAATAAATTGGATTAGCCGTCTCAGATGCAAAATCTGAGACTATCATGCACACAATGTACGTAGACATAGGTACGGACGGCCGGAAGTAATCCCACTCCCAATCTGCCAGCCTGGAGAATGTATAAGGAATTCAAACATATAATTATATTTGCCTGTAAAATATTTTCTACTATCAAATCAGGAAGGCACAAGCACTTACAATGGATCCTGTGCCGTTCTTTGCAAGTCCATATTAACGAGTGTATGATATTTTTTAGCACGAGCGATGGAAATCTGAAACACTGCTTTAAAGTCGGGTTCATCAAAGCAAGGGAAAGCTCGCCGGGCTCCAAATGGTTGGAAGAAAGTCGTTGCCATGTTCCTATATAATTTCAACATTGTTTTTTATCCTAATTTTGTAATGCTGCAACATGTTAGAATATGAAACACAAAACGCAATCTTATTTTTACAGCCGACTTACTTCGTCTCATTTGTATTTCCATCCGGGTAGTACCCCCGATACAAACCATAAGTATCATTTGTCAATATTTGTGAGGTGAAAGGTATGAAAATGTCATAACTTCTCCCTGCTACCAAAGATTGAGACAAGTGAATGCTGTAAAAATGTAAACTTGGCTGGTAAGAGTGAGATGCAATGCTAATTTCCCCCGATGAATTAGTGACCTGTGGAACACGCAATCACAGAATATGTAAGATTTCCATATAAATTCTGTCTTAAAATACCAAAACACGATTTTTATATCTCGCCTTGACAAGATCCTCCTGAATCTGAATGAACTGGGAATTAAGTGTGATGACGTTGGTCGCCTGTGTACAGTTAATACTGATGGTCACATTGCTGGGAGCTGTGAAAGGTATAAACCCATCGCTGTTTTCATCCAGAACCATTCTCATATTGAGAATATATTTGGTTGGAGCAACTACACGTGGCAGTCTGTACTCCAACATCGGATAATTCATAGCCGGATCAGCTAATGAATTGGAAAATAGGAGGAAAAAACTTGCAAAAATTAAAGGAAGCCTCATTTTGAAGGCTAATTAAATGCTTAGTTAAACCTGGGAATTGAACTGAATTTAGGCAAAAAATGGAGGAGGTAATATAAATATCCAAAAAAGCTACCAATAGTTCTACTGCTAAATTGCGTGCAAAAATTTGCTCCGCAAAATAGAAACTACAAAAGAGCAATGAGACTCTTGACCAAATCATGGTTCAATAAATAAATAAATTGACCAACTTAATCAGTTCTGCAAGCG
Source organism: Spatulosminthurus flaviceps (assembly GCA_034693705.1). Lineage (NCBI taxonomy): Eukaryota > Metazoa > Arthropoda > Collembola > Symphypleona > Sminthuridae > Spatulosminthurus > Spatulosminthurus flaviceps. Next base: position 31,763 of record JAQFXU010000561.1, on the reverse strand, counting down.
ATTACCGTCAATCTTCCCATAATGTCAGCAAAGGGCATCTTATCTTCTACACGAGCCATAACATTTTACACGTACTAAATGCCCAGCTTTTCATGTAATCTATTGCGCGACGTGCAACTCAATGTTACCTGTACTTCCGGAAATGTAAGCATAACTTTCTTACTCTTGGAAAATGTTACAGTAAAAATCTCATGATTTTTAGCCCTTGCAAAATGTTGCAGTACAAATACTTATACAGTGGACTGTGTGACATAATTTGAAATGAGGGCATGAAATGAAGAGTACACGTTTGCTGTAGGAATCAACTCATATCAGGAATCCGGACATTATCTACTCCCTAGATTGCTCCAAAAGTCAATAATAATTCCTGAAATGTCAACACCTAATGTTGTTGAATGCATTTAAATATAGCATTAAATATAACATCACTGTGTTATTTTCACATTCTGATAGTTGCCAATTTTGTGAAGATTATGCCTAAAAATTATCTTTGGTCTCGACGGGACGAGTAGATTGCTGTTGATTGACGAGATATTTAACACACATATTTGATGAATTGGTGAAAAAATGTGTGTTAATATGCCCCTTTAATACTAATTCTATTCTGACACGGACATCAATAATTTGACTTGGTACTGCTAAAAATATAGTTGAAGTTGTGAAGCTCAGCTCCAATGAAAATAACACGTGCATTGTGAGTTTCACGGTAGAGTCACAGAGTCACACCGTTCTAATAGGTGTGTCTAACCGTTGTTTTGAAAACCGGTAGGAAAAAATTCAGATCTACTTCATTTTCACGTTTAAGTATAGCAAGTAGCAAAACTTGTTAGATAATTATTGCAGATACCCAAATTTACAGGGATGTCTTCAGGTGGACATGCATGTATGCATAAACTTTGTAAGCAACCAGTCGGAAATGATTATTACAAAACAAATGATGAACTTATGTTTTTGCTCTGCAAAGGTACGTGTCGATTGGCACGTAGCTGAAAATGAAGGGCAGGTGCTACAGAAATGTATTTACAATAAACCTGCACTCCAGTTAAAACAGATAAACTTCTAAGTCCTCAGATTACCTAAGATATTTTTAATTATTATAATTTTCCCTTTGCTTCCCAATTATTCCTGACCGTGGTAATTCCTTTTGGCGTGCAGAAGGTTTTTAAATGTTGTATGCACAAACAAATACGGCCCTAATACTTGAGTTTTTGTGTTAGGCTCACAGCCGCCAATTTATTTTATTCCAACGTTCAAAAACCCTAGAACAATTGAGAGTAATTTTTTGCATGCATTGGCTGTTTATTATATGAATTCCACTCCCATGTTATGTATATCTACATGAATGAAAATAATGAAATTAGCCAACAAATACTAGAAAAACTAGCAAATTTTGATTCCAAAATTGATAGATATGCACGTTTACACATAGTTTCTTCAAAATTTTCCAATATTAAAAAATTTGAAGAAAATCACAATAGTCGTTCGTGCTCACATTGTTACCTTGAAATAAAAATCTTTAAAATGAATTTTCGAAATGCTTTTAAACCAAATATTTGGCATAATATGTTTTGCGCTTTTAGACTCTGCTCTCTCCCTTAAGCACTACATGCTGCTTCAAATCCGTCAGTTTTCGCAAACAAGTATTTCGAAAGGTCCACAAAGCAATTCACTTCCGCCATAGGGTATATAAAGGCTAGATGAGGCGCTAGGGTGGAACTTCCCGGGAATTGTCACTACGGTTCCCTGATCACTGAAGCTGCAACGTCCAATGTACAAAGTCTCCCTCTCTGCAGTGCGCCCCCCAGCGATAGCATTTGCTGGCACTTGGTTGCCGCTCTGTCTACGCCATACTAATTTAGCCTCTTTTGGATTCGTTAAAACCTCAAAATTAGAATCTTTCTTGTATTCTTTTGAATTATAAGACACATAGCAACTGGAACCGTCTGCTCTGCCGGGAACTATATCCCCATTGTGGTAAGCTCGACAAGGATATAAAGTCTCTCCTCTCTTTCCTCTTCCTGCTTCAACTAAGCGATCATTTGAAGATATTAACCTTTTAGGCCTGAAGCGGTAGGAATTACAACCTTCCCAAAGAACAAACATCAAATTAATACTCAAACATTTGGCATTTCATGTTTTTATAGTAACGGTTTATTGGAATAATTTCTAAACACATTTTGCAACTACCTGGACAATTGTAGTAGGCATTGATTTTTTCAACATCAAGAACCGATAGGGTGCCCCCTGAACCGCATTTCGTGACGCCGCCTATTCTCGGTTTAATACAGCCGTTGTAGCATTCTCCTTCATAATGCTGAATGCTTACGTAGTCATAGAGGAGATCTAAGGTGGTCCAATCATTAGCACTTTCTTTGCCGTGTGGTGTGCACTTGGCAGTGTCCCAGGAAATGTATTCATCTCGATCAGGTCTGGTTTGTTCATGCATAAAACATAGCGTATGCCCGAGTTCATGTGTCATTACTCCGGAGGAAACGCAGCCACCTCCAAACTTCGCAAATTGCTTACCACCTCGACGGCACAATTCAGCCAAACCACATGTACTATCATCTCTAGAGATGTGAACGTAATCTTTGTCAGCCGCTGACTGCAAGTTCGCAGGAACGAAGCGGACACATGTTTTCGAGTGGTAGTTTCCAATGGCCTTGGCGACGTTGGCCCTCTCGTCAGGAGTAAATTTCGGGTCCAGGACGTATGGCACGCGCGCATTGTCCCATTTTGTGTACCTCCAAGCTAGTTTTGTTTCCTATTGATACAAATTAAAATCTTGTAGAAATTTACGGAGAAGCAGTTGCCATGCTAATTTCGTTCAATATCTTAATAAAAATCGTAATTACCTGCACAGCGATATCATCAACGAAAGAAGCTCGAGAGAAATTAAACGCAGTTGTCTCCGGCTCCAACCTGGCTGCCCGCATGAAATCTTCTTCAGTCAAATATGGAAGTTGAGCATCTGCGGAAACATTAAAAATGTAAGTGTTGCAAACAGAAATAAAAATATTTTTGCCAACAACCAACAAACCCAATTTATTTAGTGTAAATAGAATGTATTTTTACATTCTAACCTGCAGAAACTGATGCGCCACAACTAATGACCGCAAGGAAAATTAATGTCAGCAACATGTTAATTTGCGTATATATTTACAAAACGAAATGTCTGAAAACTCGAAGAACTGGTAAAATGCCGGAACAGCGTCTCTATTTATATGGTGCTCCGGTGTCAACTTGGTAGCCATAAATCGTGTTAACTGCGAACTTGACATGGCATCGCCAATAAGCTTTATTGGTCCAGATGTAGTGTTAGTGTTTATCAGGAAAGTAATGACGCCATGACGCTGGCGTGGGTATAAATTATAGAAGCTGAAACAATAAGCCTTCAGTCGAACTAATTGTGGAGCATATTGTTTTTGTATTAACAATAACGGTCTACCAGTAATGAATGATTTTATGCACGTTTTGACGGAAAATGGAAATTACTTGTGTCTTTACAAAATTAATTGTCTAAGTTCTCGGTATTGTCGGTATCTTTCGCAAATACTAATGTCATACAGATAACTACAGAGACTGTACCTTTATTTAGCATCAGCAGCCGAATTAATTATTCAGAATTTATTATTACAATTTAAAATAATAATATTATTACAGCTGTCCTTGGTTCTAGTAACAGTAACTATTCACCAAATTTAAAATGGGCCTGACAGTCCCAGTGTCGGAACACCTATCAGTAAACCCTTTTCTTCTTGTTAGGGATATGTACTACAATGGGCTTCGTTAAGTCCTTTTATAAAGTCGTAGATAATTATTACAAACACCATCAGTAGAAATATTAGTAAAATTTTACACACATCAGGAAAAGGCTCATTAATGTAAAGATGTAAACCTGCCCAAAAATTCATAAAAACTGCTCGAGGGAAATGAAATAGTCTCATTTCGCATTACGATTACATGGGGTTTTCGTAGAAATAATTTTTATCACTATACTTTAATCAAATTACGCTAATATCTACGCAGTTCTCTTTAAGTTTCATCCGCTGATGTTTGGCCTTTGATCCCATTAGTTTTCTAATTTGGAACTCACATCTTGCATATGTAGGTGCAGCATAATATCGCATTAAACCTCCATCCGTATTAAAGGAAGTTTGCAGTAATTAAGTTGCCTTCCGGCGCACTCTTTGTAAAATAATAATATGCAATATATCAAATATACCTTATGCTTGTCAATATCTATGCATTCAAAGGTTAAGGTTTTTGAAAGCGTTATCCTAGTCAACTTAAAATTACATAGTGTGTCTGACAGCGGAGTTTCATTTTTGCTGGTAAAAAACATTTGACCCCAATGAAAGACAAGAGTTTTTAAGAAACTAGATACAATGAGTTTACGGTTTTGAAACATTACTCCTCCCAAATGGTCCTCCCAAAACGGTTAAACAGTAGTAATCAAAACTGCAGTAAATACGCTTTCTATCCATTCAAACCTATATCGCTTCGCTCATTGAATGCCAAAATTTTATTATTTTAACCAATTTTAAAGCGGTTTTATTTAAAAATCACTGACGGTATATTTGTCTATCCTGAAATTTTGATTTGACAATTTCGTATTTTTTAAAATTTCTCAAAATTTCACCAATTCTTGATAATTTAATGAAAGTTTTTATTTGCAACTCTATGTGACTATAAACATTTTGACTATCCTCAAATTTTGATTGGGCGTTTAGATATGTTTTATACCTGCGGTCCCCTTCGCAGAAGCACCCCTTTAAGGGTGCCATGAATCGTTGTAAAGTGAGGATTTTTTCTTGCCACTGCCATTCGTAGTACTAATTGACACTATGTACAACGAGCGCATAAGTGAATCAATGTGCCTTTTTATTTCAGACCAGTTTTGTGGAATATTGTGAAATTATTCGCAAAATTTTTATTATTATCAACCAGTTATGCGTAGTATGTACATCCATTCATCGAAACCCTTCAAGAAAATCACCTATGGTTACATACAAAACGTTATACACATTCTGAAGTCTTCGTTATTATTGCCTCCGTTAACATGTAGTTATCACAATGCAATGAATTAAACATAAATAAATTCAAGATATTTCATATGCTACTATTCTTCAAGATCAAACAAAGGAAGTTCTTGAAAATGCAGATGCCCCTTAACAGGCAGGGCACATTATCATTATTGTCCAAGGTTCTCATCGGAAAGATTCTTACATTTGTCTTCTAATTATTATCTCCAGTTTACCGTTTCTACAGTCACCAAAGTCAATAAAATCGAGACCAAAGGCTAGCAGCGATAGGCGGAAGCAAAATCCCCGTAAATATCGTAGACAGCAAGTTTACACTGTGGTTATCCAGCCAGGGTACTCCGGACACATGTCTCACATTTTCAGCCGGCAGCTCACTGACCACACCTTTCTCATCCACACCTTCGCATATCAAATAATTAATTAAAATGAAAATGTCAGTCATTTATGATTTACAGTTTCTTTAATAATTAATATCCGTGGCCCTAAAGCCATGAAAATATCTTACCCGAAAATTGAAACAAAGCTCCCAAGTACGAATCGATGACACTTCCCAGCAACCCCCCTAAACCCCCAATGATAATAATAGGCCATTGGGGTGGGCCACTCCTAAGAATGTTTCCATCCACAGTCAAAATCAACATCAGATAGTAACTTAACCCCACTAACAAGCCCCCAAGAGCGCTAAAGATCAACCCGACAATGGTAACCCCACCATTAGTACCCTTTGGAACTTTCCGAAAAGTGGTGATAAGCCTGGGAGAACCCGACCCAATTACAGTCCCCAACTCCGATGCCCAAGTATCCCCATTCGCACAACTCAAAGCCCCTAGGATACCCACGCCTAGCCACGATGCCCTGTAGCTACTCACAAAGTCAATTGGAAATTGGCCATGCCCCACATCCAAAACGTACATTATAGCAAGCTCCGTGGCCATCCCTCCATTGCACAATACTTGAATCCAGTTTCGCTGGCCTCCTATAAATCATAAACAAAAAGTAATAAAATGTAAAATGTAAGCAACTTCCGGAAATTATTGTAGTTTTTTTTCCATTCATACTAATAATAATCCCCGATTTAAAAGCTTACCTTCTTTAAAATCATGTTCAATTAAGCGTTTCTTGTTCTGCCTGAATTTAGTGGCCCTTGACGATGACAAGAAAAAGATGAGGAGAGAAGCGGTGAAGCAGTAGCTACTCACAGTAAGAAAGAATCCAACGACGAGTGCTACAAAATGTCATTAACATTTACATTAATTTAATTGGATTTATCATCGTCATAAAATTTTCCCATGACACATTCATCTTTCTTATTTTTGTTAACCACTTCATTTGAAGACTATAAGTACGTCAACTATGAATAACAGTGCAAGTAAAGTATCTTCATATATGGACCAGGAAATACTTAGGAATTCAAAGTATATACATATATACATAAATATAGTAAACTAATTAAATACAAAAGAGTATTGCACAAACCCAGACCAGCGCCACTCCCACTCAGGCTCTTCCTACGGAGACCATAAAGTACGAGGATTACGGGTATGGCAATGGACAAGAGCCATCGACTCAAAGTCACATTCTCTCGTCCTTTTTTCAAATTCCAGTTCCAATTCATCCATCCATAAACCACATGCCATTAAATCCAGCCATTTAGCCATATAGTACGCAGATTCATCATAACAAACAAAAACTTGAGTTAACCTTTTTTTTCACCATGCATCGATTTCATCATCGTCATCTTATAATTAAAACTATAAAATCAAAATACTGATATCAATAATAAATATCAATACAAATCTGATAAAGTTCCTTCATTTATTACAATTTCCCATCCTTTACTCTTTGAGTCAATTAAAATGACCACAGTTTCAAGTGCTTTAAGAATAATTCTCGAGGGTTTTAAATTACAACAAGTCAATTATAATAATTGCACTGCTTTCAAAAGCATTGATTCAAAAAATTAATTATATTCAATATATACCAAGTGGTTCGTGTTCAAAATATTATTATATGTAGTTTAAGATAAATAATCTCGGTGCTACCAAAATAATTGTGTTTTTAAAACATAGTTACCTCAACAAATACTGTGATGCTAATAATTTAAAATTCCAAAATGTTCCTTGAAATTTGTAATCATTACCTTCAGTGTCATCATCCCTTGTGATAATTTCCAGGAAGGTATTGAGCACCCAAAAGATAACAGACAGGGGGAAGGCTATTGCAGCACCCAAAATAGGTAACACACTTGGCCCTCTTTTTTCCCCAATCCCCACTCGCTCTAATTTCATTTTTTTTGGCTCTTTTTAAATTTTATCTATAAATCGGATTTCCGTGACAGTTCTAAGTTAAAACAAATGCCGACGTACTACTACACGTCAAATTCTAAATTGTCAGGTTAACATCACAAATGAAACTTGTTAACTCAACTTGAGAATTGAGGACTAGGACTGCCGGTTTACAAAAATATGAAACAACTACTTTTTTTTTATCCTGCAATGTCTCAAGTCTTCGTTTATAAATCAGTTGATTTCTTAAAGTACAATGAGTCCAGTGAGTGTCAAACTATATATTTAGTGTATAACTATACGTTCAAAATTAAGAGTTCACTTCAGTGATAGTATCACAAATGCTGCCTATGACTTTAATAGTATATTTGCTTTTTCAACAAGTCCTTGTTGGATGGATGCCTCCCTGCATTTTTTTTGCTGTTCAAGCGGTATTTCCATCCCGAGCTACTAGAGAGAGTGTGCTTGATGGGAGAGACATTTCTCGAGTTTTCCACACTTCTGTCAGGGGTTTGATGCTTTACAAGTTTTTTCCCATTGTTGTTTATAAAGATAAAGCTAGGAAGGAATTATGTAGTAAATGATTGATTTCCGTTCTTGATTGTTATTTTGATTGCATAAATTTGAAGAGTAGATTTATGTGTGTATAAATATATACTTTCATTGGGGAGTGATAATAAAATTACAGGAGAATTTTACACGGCCGATGGTGGGAAAAAGTTTAAAAAGGCAAAAATAATTCGTTTGATGATTTTATTACCGCTTTGTTTGTAGTCAATTAAAGTCGATGATACATAACCCTGAGAAAGTAAGGAGCTTTGATTGTTGTTGGAAGTTGTTGATGGGGTTGGTTGCTCATGAGCTTTTGTTAATAATGTATATCCTGGTAAAAAAAAATGTTAGAAGTATATAGTTAAAACTAGGTCAGTCGTGTTTTTTGTAGATACCTTGAAATTTTGCTGTTTCATGTAAAAATGAGTTTTGGGACGCTTAAGATAATTGTTAGTATTGATTTCTAATTATTAAGATAGGCTTTGTGGTGGGTGTAATAGTAAATGTATGGAATAATCAAAGGATTTTAGGGGTCGTGAAATTTTTACTTGTGATGATATATACATGTATTTAATGCATTTTAGAGAAAATTATTTGTTATGACTTTGGGTGTATGCAGTTGAAGGTAGACATTTTTATGACTTCTTGTTTCTTGTACATATACAAAATATTGTGAGACGAAAACGTAAACTTTGGTGATAAGGAGCAAGATATTTAGGTAACTATGTATACTTACACTTCGGGTGGAAATTTTAGGACTAAATTTTATTGGACACGCTGCATATAAAAATATTTATCGGTCATCAGCAGAGAGAAGTGAGGTAGAGAAATTTCTAGCCCAAACTTGTTCAGTATGAACTTGACATTTGTTAGAGGAAAGTGACCTCTTGAACGACTTCATCCCTGAAATGGAGTAGAACATGGAAAGTTGATGATTAAAATCCATTTCCCCTCGTGTTTCAAAACTTGTTCCTGAGTCACTGAGTCCTCTATACTCGCAAGATTCTACATGTACATAACTTTCCTGGAAAATTGCTCTCTGGATGTATAGACTATAAACGTACACGGTTATATATTTTGTGTAGAGATACATTTTTGCTACTGGTTTAAAAGCCATGGCTGGACTCTACAAAGTAATTTATCTCCAATACCATAAAGAGTTTTAGGAGTAACAATAAGGAACCAAACTGCGAAACGTGGGTTGCATGCCTAGGAAGCATTTATCAGCTGAGTGAGTGAGTTGAGTTATTCATCTGGAGTGTAGGAGCAGATCCCGACAATAACAGCATACCTGAAAGGTTATTCATTTGATTTCTCTCCCTCCTGGTTCCTCTGTGCACTCTTTCTCTCTCTCAAGTTTTATCGGATTTTTCCTATGTATCCTCCAAAAACTCCCAAAACCTGGTTTTTCTGGGAAGTGGGGAAGGTAAAACAGAGGGAAAGTTGCAGTTTCTCTGGATCAAGGTTCACATAGATGGATGAAAGTTTTGGACATGCTATACATTTAGGCTAATACTACTCTCTGAAACCAGTAGGACTGGATGAATAAATATGTAAAGATGTTGCTGACCTGGTCCTATTGATTTTCTGTTTGTATCCTGTAGAAACTTGCGTTTCCTGCTTTTCCCCCCTGTAACTATTAAGCTTGGAGGATATAGTATAGTCGCTGTTGCTACTGATTTCTACACATCCATCTGTGTACTTATGTGTGCATATAACGAGTATGTGCTTCTCAAAACACACTTCTACTCAAGGCCTATCTGGATCCTGTCCCGCCCGGACTGTTATTCCATGTTTGAAGTAACTACAGCTAATAATAGGAGCCTCATCAACTACTCCCGAGAACTTGTCCTTCCTCGAATCCTCACCGAGTTTATGCATGCCAGTATATAGTATATGCAATATGTTCGAGACCTGTACAACGTCCAAGGCCCGTACAAAACCCAGAGTTTGCTTGTTTTCCCTCGTTGTAGTAGTTCCTCTCTCCATGGTCCTATACACTATGCATACCTTATCGTTTTTATGGTACAAATCCTTGTACAACTTCCTCTTTTCCTCTCAGTCCGAACTTAGACTTATTGTAACCTTGTTTAATGATGTTAGTTCGAAAGACAGGCTGTCTTGATTCCGGATATATATTAATGCGTGTATACATTAGTGTACAAAAAACGTAGGAAATGCTTTCAGGGGAGGTTCATACGGTTAATTGCAATTATAAGGGAGAGTTTATTTATTTACTCTATTTATAGTGTTTCAAAATTAAAAATTCAGCTGGTAGAGGATACACCTCGCTAATTGGTTTGTTCGAGCAATTAACTTTTTTTTGTACGCCTTGTCAATATTGTCAAGACTGTTGACTGTTTAGACAGGTAAAACTCGTTTAGGTTTAAAAGCAAACACAAGTTGTGGCTTCTGACCTGAATTTTTTATGATTATTTAGACTTACGTAAACTTTTTAAATCCCCGACTTTTACCTGTGGTTAAGATTCATTTCTTTACTTCGAATGGAAGTCAAATGGAGGCTAAAACTTGAACGTACAACTTTGTCTTCCGATTACTTCTAAACTCGATTACCGGGAACTGTATGGTAGGAGTTTTCAAAAATCGCCGTAATTAGATTAGCGGTGTTGTAAATTGAAGATTGTATACTATTTAAGTAGCTTCTGCTTTCTCCAAGTACTTGTACAGTGTTCATCATTAATTTAACTTGAACATCCAATTTATTGTTAATTACAGGGAAAATTCAATAAGGAAGTGATTTTCCTGCCTGGTGATCACCCTCCATGTATAGTTTGTCGAAATATTAGAGATATTTACCTGAGAAAATCGTTAGTAAGTACCAGGTTGCCTTAGAGTGGATTTAAAAGTGGTGTAACCTGAAGTAAAGCGGACGAAGATTGCTCTTTGTTAGAAGGAAGAAAGCTCTCAAAGGATGACAGTCACTTGTCTGCTTCCCCTGAGTGTTAAATGGGAGCAAGCTGAAATGTACAGCTTACAACATTTTGTAGTCGTGAGTACAATATGTCGGGAATAAAGTGGAACTGGCCCGTTAATTTATTCAAAGTATTTGAAAACTTTCTTGGTGAAACCAATCGAAAATCAAAGGATCACTTATTCCTAACATTTTCCTGGGTATGAATATAATTCTATCTAGAGTCCTCCTTTTTACTACTTCCATAGAGATTGTCGTACTTTTGTACCCTTTGATAAATGCGCAACATTCACTTTCCATGCTTGTACTTGTTTAGTGGGAAATAATTACTCAAAGTAAATGCTTTATATGCCACTTTGAGGCACATTGTTCCTAACTCCAGATAATTTTGAATATTTTCTATACTACCTAAACAATAAACTTTGATTGCACCTGACATTTTCCAGAAACTTATTCATGAATATGTACATATTACGTGGTAGCTATCATTCCTTTTTTGATCATGCCTTGTTTATCCCCAGTGCTCTTGACAGTTTTGAATATAATTCAAGTGGAGTTCCAAACAGGTGAACAACTTTTCCCTTGATTTTCACTTCGGGATTTAAGAGCTGAATTATGTTTTGTGTCGACTGACAGACAAAGTGTATTCTCTGTGTATGCACAGAAACGTATATCTCTGCAGGTATTAGTTACCCTTGAAATGAAAGAGCAGTCATTTTCCTGGAAAAACGCACCTGTATCCAGGTAACCATAGAATCGGTCGGTGTTGTGTAAGCCTCATAGACAAAAACTACAATAGCGGTTGTTCATGCCAAGAAAGCCTACTCACATCAAATAGATACTTTTTCATCCCTACTTGCGAATGTAATAGTGTAGTTGTTGAAGATAGTAAAGGAGACGTATGAATCGCCTCGTATGATGTTAAGTAAGCTCTTCTAAATAGATGCTCTTTCAATTTTCTATTCATGTAAAGTAAGACCACCATAATCATATTGTCTCGACTACATTAAACGTATCCATAGGTAACCAAATGCACATGTACTATTTCTCTCTTCAATAGCAAAGGATAGTGATTCCTTGCTCTTCTTCCAATATATGTAGGGTACAGGTTAATCCCAGAGTTTTATGCAAACTTGATGATTTCCCTATGTTCTTCTTCCATCCAATATGTACGGATGGTATTCCCTACATGGTAGGAGCAGAGCTCCTTTCCTACCTGTAACTATCCCCCGTGTGGCTATGAAACTATATAACTACACCTGAAGGGGAAAAAATGCATATTTGTCTTTGCAACCCGGAGAAGAAATTTGGTTGTAATAGTAGTACGGCGAAAGCAAATGTAGTAGGTTTTTTTCTCTCTTCCCCACGGAGAGCTACTACATGGAGGTACTTCGAGTCTACTACTATTGCAACGTGGGTAAAAATAGGGTACTACAACACAAGCTTTACCATGGTCGAGGACGACTAGGAGTTTTCGCATGTGCAAAAACACCCGGCTGTGACTAAACTCCACATAGAAGAGAAGAGAGAAGAGAGAGAGAGAGAGAAAGCGAGAGAGACGAACTTCCCGACAACGTTCACTTAGCAGAGTTGGTTCCTATGGAGCTCATAGGTTTTTACTCCATACATAACTTGAAGGTTTCACTATATTAGTATGCAGTAGGTAGGGAGCAGTAGACCAAGTAGCTATATACAACATACCTTTCTCCCTATTTCGCTTTCTCTCTAGCTGCTCTTGACTTACGATTTGAAATCGCGATTTACTTTTAGCCGACAGTCCGGTCTTGGGATATGTCAGTCAGTCGTGGATGGTCAGGCAGGTCCACTCTTCTTTCTTAGCTGGAGAAATCCCAGACATTCTTTTAGTGCTGCTATAGGTAGATTTTAATTTACTTTTTCTACAGTCACCTACAAGCATGAGTTACCTGAGATGAATCATTTAACCTGAAAATAATTTAGCATGGTAAGACTCATTTAAAGTGTCCTTTCACATTTTACCATCTTATAGTTCGGCGGAAATTTTCTAAGTGCCATTGAGGAGAAATGAAAAGTGGTTGTTCGTTTCTTATTCTTACCTCGCACCTTGATAGCTTTATTATCTCTCTTTTTGAATACTCTAGTGCCTGTCATATATGTACTTTCCCTTGTCGACGTATATATATCTTCTACTTTTAGGTAGACGAGCAATTACGGGACTCATGTGTCCACATCGTGACTGAGGTGTGAGACATCCTCAGCATTACGAGAGAAAAAAACGCGGCGTTCGATCAGGTCTGTTAAAGCTGTATATATGAGCAAGTCTGCTTTCAATATCTTTTTGTATCCATTTTTTCCCAATAAGCTATATATGTACAGTACGGACGTAATACAGGCAGAGTCTGTTTAGAATTGTAATTTTATATGTGGCATTTGTGGATTGCATGTATGAATCTCCTGTCTTATCTCCTCATGTTTTCCTTATACCCTACCAATATTACGTCAATTTACTTTGACGATTATTTTTGTTTATTTTCTCTCTCTCTCTCTCTCTCTCTCTCCCTTTCTTTTTTCTCTCCCTTACTTTTTTCTTCTCTCTCCACGCACGGAGATGGTTCAAGGAAGGTGGGATAGTATCAAAAATAACAGCATTTGACGTGAATTCATAGAATTTTCATGCTCTTACAGCATGATCTGTTACAAGTATTTCAAAAAAGCTATGTTTTCCCCTTGATAACAACTATTTTGAACCAGATCTAAAATTAAAGTTAGTACGAAATAATATCTGGTTTTTACAAAGGCTGTGTTGCACAATTTTAAATTCTTTTTTTTTTATTTTAACTTTCAATTTATAACGATCTCAACGTTAAATCAGGCTGTGAGTTTTTCTCCAATGTGTATTTTTGTTTTGGTTATTTTCAACGAGCTGTCTATGAACTGAAGATTGCTAGTCTTGGTAGATAGAATATTAGTTGTCTTTTCACAAAAATTAATTTCTCAGGGTCCTTGAGTGATTGAGTTCTTTACCTTTGGACTACCTCCACGGTATTTTAGGTGTTTATTCGTGCTTGTAATGGTAAACTTTGTGTTTTTACTGGAGTTCGCAGTTGTGGAAGTTTTATGATGATTTGACTAAAAAAAAGTATTAGGGAATTATTGGGGTGTGATTGTGTAGGCAAGATGCTCGTAGCAATTCCTGAAGCGCCGGAGACTTCCTCCGGAGGCCTGACGACTGCAACAACGACGACAGTTAATGGAGCTCCATCGATGGCAACTGCAGGCAGTGTGTCATCGAGTGGAGCTAGTCGGGTCATCCTGATGCCCTTCTCCCCTCCTTCTTCGTCTTCAGTGGACATACAACTCCAACATATTCAACATCACCAAGGCATTGGTCATTTGAACAGTGACTTGTACACGACCAAAAGTCAAAACGTGATTCCTTCCAGTACTTCAATGCATTCCAAATTTTCTGGTAAGCCCAATTTATATATCTCTACTTATTCCGATTCATACTTGGATTACCATTGCGTGTAAATTAGTTTGAGTTTATCTTCTATTTATTACGAACTCGCTCGTTGAATGTTCCTCTATACTTAAATACAAGCCAATCACACACTTCTATAGTTCCAACTACAGCTAAGACCAACCTTGGGCTTGAACTTACTGAAAGATTGAGAGCATGTGTGCATAGCATATAAGGGCCGGTATGGGAAGAGGAGATAGGGATTGTAAGGTGAATGTGGTGGTCGGGCCATCAAGTGGGCAATTTAGCCAAGGATAAAGTATTTTTCCATTTAGAGCTCATCGTCTTCCCGATAATGAACTCACGTTCCGAAGATAAAATCATTTATTTATTTTCCATTTGAAATACATTTGGGAGACTTCCATTGAGAAAGTGCTGCCTTAAGCCACCTTCTCAGTCAGTCCGATGTACATCCAACGTGCCAGAGCTATTTTTTGTCAACGGAATTAAACCTGCTATTTTTTGGCAAAGGTCATTCCAAATTCTCAATAATTGTTGAGAAATGTGAACGAAAATGTGGTTAAACTGTCCAAAGGGAGCAGTAATAATTTCTCCGAGAAATTAATTTCTCATGACTTTGTCTAATATGTACGTCAAAGTTATTCATGATAAGATTAGGGTTTTCTAAGGAAACTCTTGAGTATGTCATGTGAATAAAGCATGAGTCATGGGTTATTGTGAGTTCATAGAAAAACAGTACATGTACATTTGAAATGTGAAGTACCTGTTACAGTCAGCCCATTGATAAGATTCTCATCACGTGTTTAATTTCCTCGTTAAATGTCTTCCTCGTCAGTTCACAAGGGAGAAAATTCCTTTATTTTATAATCTGGTGTTTACTAATTAGAAAATTTCAAGAACTTGTTACTCCAGTTGAGTCCCCAACATATGCAACCCATATATTTACGTGTTTATCCCAAAGGAGCTTGTGCGTGCCACTTGAAATAATAATGTATGCGTTAATTTTCCTGCACCGTTAAGTGAATTTAGCTGGAATCGGAGCTTAATTACTGAAATATTTATTAATGATCGTTATGATAAAAGTTAATTCTGAGAATTTGGATTTTCATTTTGTATAAATCAATAATAATTTGTAAGCAATAATAATATCATTCTTAAAGTCTCCATGTGAAGTTGTAAAGTTGGCACAGTTTTTCATTCAGGTCTATGGATTCTCCTTTTAAATTATTAATGGAATGGAGGGAGGGAAAGAGGTGAAAGTATCCTGTTTAAGTTGATATTGAATCAGGAGTGACACAATAAATGCGTGGGTTCCACCTTCTACTACTTGCATAAATTATGCATAACCACATTTTTGCATATGTGGAATGTACATACATGTGGGTGTATCAAGGTAATTGCGAGCAAGCCGCTGATATACGTGTAGCTAGTGTACATTCTTCAACCCGTGGATACTATTGACTTTTTCAGTACTTTTACTTACACAGCCTTTACTTAAGGTAGAGGTTCTCTGTATTACAACGTACATATACATTACTCAGTTGATGTGTATGTAATGCCACATGAAAATTGGATGTCGAATAGTTTTGAAGCATGGTAATAAAAACTAGGATTAAGTTTTTAGAGGAGAATTTTTAACATTGCCATTCATATCTACGTAGGTTTAGCTAAATTCTGGAGTTGCTCCTTTCCGTGTACCGGTGCCCGTCCGTAAAGTGAATGGCGAAGTGAGGTAACTTTTATTACTGTAACCTATGAGCTTGGAGGAAAATAAAGGGAACTGACAGGTTTGGCTAGATATAATGAATGAAATGGAATTGTTTTATTGATTCAACCCGTTACGGTGAGCATGATTATAAGTTATATGCCATTGGGATAGTACATTAATTATTACTAGGAAAGTATCGAAAGTAAAGTTGGGTCGTGCGGAAAGTATGTATGTTATGTGCTTTTAATACAGAATATGTAATTACCAAAAGTGCTACGGGCGCCGTACTATAGTATGGAGGAGGTATTTCACCGTGTGCCGTTGTTGTAACAGAGCGCATTCCTCTGCTTGCATCAGCATATACATATAGGTGTATAGGTACTTGCACGTTGTTACACTACTGGAGTATATCTATACCAGAGTTGGGGAGTATATGCATGTAGTGAAAAGGACACAATTTAAATGATAAATTATGCTCGATAATTTCACGAAAATAGTTGCTATTTGAGGGGGTATTATATTGTATTGTGAATATGGATATATATACATATATTTATATAAACATGCACATACATATATATAATATTTAAGACACGAGCCTCCATGAATGTTGTTTAACCTATATATTATAAAAGTAAGAACCTGTTACTTGATTCGTTTACGTATCAACCAGCGTGGGTAACCTACCTATGTAGGCTACGAAAAGCATATAGGCTTTTCTGTCATATATGTAAACTTCCAAACATCCATACCTCACTCTGCTTTAGGTACTAGTTATTCTTAGGACATGTTATGGGGATTTTAGATTTTCAAGTGGAAGGAATAATTGTTTGGATTTTTATTAGAGCTCTCTACCTTATTCTTATATCCAGCTAAATTAGCAGTGCTAACTACTTGCTTTTTTACTGTTTGCAAAATCTTTAGCAACAATAATAATTGTTGTTGTTTTCCAAGCCCATAAAAGGGTATTCAATCGGAGTTTTAATTAATTTAAATCAATGTAATTTAAATGAAGATTTGCACATGTACTTCTCCGAAGTACTGTTAAGTGCCAGCGGTTCTAATATAATGACGCCCGTAATGTTGCAAATCAATGGCTTTTTATTTACATTAAAGAGAGTAGAGCCATGTTAATTACAGTGAGTCTCTGTGCTATTTGTTGTACTGTAGAAGCGGTCCGGTAAAGCACGTCCGATTTCTCCCGTGGCTTTGACAAAACATGATTACTCCATTGCTCCCTTCATTCGTTTAGGGTAGTAACTAACAAATAAGTGTAGAGTTGAATTTTCTAGGTGTAAAAAGCCATTTTGTGAGGGATGTGCTCCACGTGTAAGTAAGTGAGGAGACCTTGGAGGAACAAGGACCTTTATTTAATGAAAGAGAAAGTTCCGATTATCACATTAATATTTGGCTAATTAATATCTATAGCCCAACGTTTTATTCTAGTTTGTAAAAAAAAACCTTTCAAAATAATGATAAATCAATATTGGTGTAAAAATTCCGCGTTGATAAGTCCCTGAATTTGGTTCCCCCCGTTGAGATGAGAATTATATGTGAAATGTTTTCTGAAACGTGTATATATATATGATTATAGTTTTTGATATTATCCATTGGAGATTCATATAAAATGATTGTAAAAAAAACCTCGAGGGAAGGCCCAATGCCCAATATAAACGTGTAGACTTGGAATCAAGTAAAAGCATTTAGAAAGGGATGGATATAATCAATCCCCAAATGAAAGTTTTCACCGCACGATAAGCTTCTGTACCTGTAATCAAGTGAGACTATGTGATAGGAACATATCCGCGTGTCCAGAAAGAAGGTTCCCGGATTTCATGCTGGTAAAAGGAAGGTCTATTATGATCCGGACTGGATTCCAGCAGGTGAAGTTAAGGTGACCTTGAGTTTGGTTGGACTCCTGTGTGTAGGACTTATTTTCTATACTTGCTCGGGAAAATTCACACATTTTATACATAAACATGGCAGTTTGGAGAAGACCTATCTATGCCTATGCACGATGTTTACTTCGCACAACTTGGCCGGAATTTCCGCATTAATAATACTTTTACTCACCTGTATACTGATATACTCTTGACTTTGTATACTATAGATATTTGCCAAATAATTGCGCATATGCCTATGTAAGTATATATACTAAAGTAAATAAGGCATTACCTTTTTGCTCTCCTATTCCCATTTTCTTTGGACTTTAATTCTATGTTTTCACCAACAACAGTAGCTCTGTGTGTGTACGTAATATACGTATTATACTTTTCAAATCATGGTTTGTGTAGCATAAAATACAAATTTTCATGTGAGGAAAAAGTTGATGGATTTTTCAGTGAAAGCCCAAAGCCGATAATGATGATTATAACCTGGCTTCAAGACTCGGTTTGATTCTTTTTCCTAAAGTTGTTTTTCTCTACTTTTTTTTTATATGTATTTCCTTATATGTATAGGTTTCTTTAGGTAGCCCCTATACACTTTTTGATTGTTATTTTCCTGAACTCTGGTTTCCAAATCGATAAATATATGCACTTGTCCTCATGAAAACTTCGGGCTCTCTTGAACTCATGAGTTTATTCAAGTGATTGTGGACTGTATTACTTACTTACCATTTTATTTAGATACTTCAGATCGTCTGGGTCGTAGGATTGGGTTACCGTTCGTATATGCATAGCATGCATATGGGCTCAGTTTGCATAAAGTCGTTAACTTGAGCGAGTGTCTTGCTTGAGTAAAAGTTTTTTAGCTTTTCTCAACAACGCAACATAAGGATATGGTGAAAGTTTTTCCACTATGCTCTCGTTTTCCAAGATGAACTGATTTGTATATTTTTATGATTATGTTATATAGCATGTATTATATATATGTATTACCCATTGGATTTTTCACGTCTCACTGGATGATTAATTACCTATTTCACGGTCGAATTCGGTCCTCCTTTCCTCTTGAATTTAATATCCAATTCTTCTTCCTCAGCCCATTACTTAGTAGTTGGGACCTCAGAAGAAGGGGGTATGAATATTGAAAGGCCTTTTTTTAAGCATTTGCTCATAAATTGAGCAGCTGATAATGCAGACAGGTACTTCTATACTATATGTCTGTGCGATGAAACATTTTCTTATGTTGACTTAGTTAGTGGATTATTTTATCACGGAAGTTTTTTATTGAAGACTCAGCATGGAAATTATTGAATCTTAACCACTCTCACTTTGGAATAGAATTTCATCTATAGTTGAAAAGATGTTGTTTTCAAATCCTTGTAACTAACATCGGTTACCAGTACCAGTGCTGGTTATAGGAGAAACTTAATTAAGTTTATATATAAGTTGTGGTTATTTCCTTGCATAAATTATATGTTCCCACGTGTTTACATACATCTCAACACGCGCATATGCATACAATATTGAACGAATGTTTTGAAACTGAGTTTTCTCTTTTCTGTGCTTTCTCTCCTCCCAGAGATGAGAAAAAGATTTAAAGTCCAAATCAAGCATGTGTGTAGGAAATTTCCAATCAGCAGCCGTGTCCGCATGTGTTCATCGTAGAAAATTTAATTTTAAGCTCTAACAGGTTGAATAATCTTATCACGGATGTCGTCATGGAGACCATGTGTACTTCCTGCTTGTTCCATTTTTGGGTTCAGTCCCCTCTTGTTAAAATTCTAAAGTCTGGGAATATGAGTGCTCAAGATTTAAATGTCATGTGTGATTTATTGTTTCTTTTTTTTGTTATTTAGGGGAAGGAAAAAAAGGGAATTTTCAATTTCATAGGTCAGACTTTGTTTTGAAATCCTGTACACTGTATATACATATAGGGAGGAGAAGAAAACAGTTTAGAGTTGTCGCTTTTGGAATGATTCTACAAGATTTTATTTCTATGTGAAACTGCTTTGACATTTAGGAAGATCCCACTTTTTCTTGTTATTGTAGTGGGTTGGCAATCAGTTGTACTCCGTGGAGAAAACAATGAAAGCTAAAATGAAAGTTGTCGAGGTTGAATTTGACCTTTCAGAATATTTTTTTCCTCCTACGGTTTTGTTTGTATGTTGAAACTAAAATAAGGAATTTGAGGAAATCTCATCATTTGAAGCATCTCTCTGTTTTGTTTGTATAAGCATACTGCCCTTTACTTTTTATGGCAATGCCTCTATACGGTAACTGTCAACATTGTTCGGATTGCTTGGGGCGGAAAAGGTGGGGAGTGAAAGTAAGTAGAAAAAAGTATAATAACAAACGTGGACTTGAGGAAATGGAGAGCAGATGTGCATCCTACGTTACTTGTACATGCATAGTATTTTTTGCGAGGTTGTGAGAGGAAAAAAATTGTATAGTTTTATTTCGGTATTGGTGCCAGTTTTCATGTACTAGTAGAAGGTTCAGTGGACATAAAATAGATTTATTTTCGACTATCTGCGTGCTCTGTATTTATTAGAGGAAAAACGATGAGCCCTCACTGGTTTTTTCAGGTTCTATTTGTAGAAATATTTTTTCACTGTTTCTCAATCTGTCCCATCTTTCTGCTGCCGTCTTTTATGTAACTCTAGTGATTGGGAAAGAAGAGTTGAAAATTGCATTGCATTGGCTTATAAAAATATGTGTTGCTCTTTCTTTAGTTTCTATATGTATAAAGTACGAGAAGCTGTAACTTGTATAACTTTTCATTTCTAATGGTGTGTATGTATACAACTGTAGTAAAACTGTTGAGTATGAGTTGGAGCTTAGACTTTGAGATGAGAGGGATAGTAGATTGAGGGTTGGTTTCTCTAGTGAAAGGTAGGCGGTCTAATTTGCTTACTCAGTAAGTACAAGGAACAGCTCTAATGTGAAGAACTTACATAGTGGGGCGGATGTTGTTTTATTTATATCCTCTCTCTCTTTCTCTCTCTCTCTCTCGCCTGTTTCTCTCCTATACCCTACCATATGGTTTTGTGTTACACACAGGAGTTACATATATAGTTGATAATTATATAGGACGTGGACAAAGCGAGTGGAAGGCAGAGGGCATGAAATTGTGTCTAGAAATATAGTGCAGTATTTATAGCCCTGCGAAAGACAAGTACATATTGGAAGGGGTAATTTCGGCGCAGAAGTAGTTTTTTCTCGTTTTTTCTTGAGCATCTCTTATTTTTAAGCCGGGATGTTATTCTTTGGGATAAACATACATAATTACAATGTATGTACTTGAATGTGAAGTGTTTGTTGAAACTTTTTGGATCCCTACAGATGAAATTACTTGACTGTGTTTCTAACACATACTACACAGAGAGCAGAGTATTTTTGGCCATTGGCTTCCACTCGGAACGTTTCAATGACAGCGTCCTTTCTATTTTCGTCCTTTCTCATGTTCACTGTTGACTCGTTCCTTGATATTCTCTTTCTATTTTTACCTCCCAAGCTTTTCAAATAATCATTCTGTAATTTATACTTGAGATGCTCTCTTCAACGACGCTGACACTCCAATTTTTTTCTCAGCAGCGCAAGAGTTTCTCCTCTCTCTATCCCTACATATATGTTTCCTACAAACTCCTTCATGAATTTCTTAGTACTTTGTGTAGCTTATTCCATATTTCTCCGTATTATGCCTACAGAAAGACTGGGTATGTATAGGAAGTGTTTTATTCATAATCTAAAATACTATGAACGGTTTAATAGATATAAGTACTTGTTCTAGTAGAACAAATTGCTCTGCAATATCAATCTTTCCATCGCATCGGCGAGGAAGTCTTCTCTCACTGACTGGGAGTTGTTAGTTCGGCTCATGTTTTTCCTAGAAGTCGTTGAAATAAAATGTAAGCTGATACGGAACAAAAAATAATTATATGATTTATCCGACAAGAGAATAAAAACTTGTACAGCTTCTTTCCTCTCTCTCTCTCTCCATTGTTTGGATGAAATACTGTAAATGTACTATCTCTGCCTATTGACTTTTTCGGAGAAAAGTAGATTTTTCTCCAACTTTCGCTTTAATTTCCTTCACTTATATTGATTTTAGCGGTGTAGTGGAAGTGTGGAACAGTTTTTTTTGGGACCTTGCTTTTTTTCTTTAGAGATGGAAGCCTGTTCATCTGTTCAGTTGATGTTTTTCTTACTTGACTATTACACCATAGGCTTTGAACTGATTGCGGGAGTTTGTCATTGAGGATCTGGTTGCTGGGTGACGATGCTGGTACTAAAAAAAGGAGTTCCGGATTTTAATTCTATTTTTACGGATGTGAGTGAGTTTGTTGGAGGGAAATGTACTGATTATATGTCAACAGTGTCATATGCATCTCTATTTCCCTATAGACTACTACGACAAAAATATTTTCACTTTTCATAGTATTTCACAGTAGGGTTTCATTTCTGAGAAATCTGTTGAAATCATGCTGAGATCCTTTTACATGAGATTCGCCGAGACCGTTGAAGAGAAAATTGGTTGACAGATACTATTTTCAATCTGTGATTTTGTCTCGTATTATTACAATACGGAAAAGTTACTTGTCCCCAATGTCATATTCAGCTTGTCTATCGTGCTATACTTGAATGAGAAATGTATCCGTCTTTGATAATGTTTAATTATTAAAAGGCATTTCGTTGCCTTTATAAATCAATAACAATCGTAATGGATATGATTTGACGTTCAAAAGTTTTTTGAAAACCTTTTAGCTTTGATGCAGCAATTATTATTGTATTTATTTAAAAAACCTACATTTCCCCAAGTTTTATTTTTCCTACTGCAATGATACAGTTCAAGGAAGAGTAAAAATTACAGCTAGGTTTGCATATTATATAGATTAGGAAAGACCACGATGATTATGTGTGGGTAATTGAAATTATTTTTTCTGAGAAAACTATTCGGGTGGAGATAATAATTTCCTTCCATTTAACGTATACTATTTCCAAATGTGCCGTAGGTCTGTTCTTACTTATTAGTTGTAATTGGCACGATAGTTGCGTTATCCTTTTGCAAATATCCTGCTATGCTGATTGTACCGTTATAGTTCTCAAAATAGATTTAGTTATTATTACACACACGTGTAGTGGTTACAATAGTTTCGACTATATCCCACAATTAATTATTGCGGAAATGGTCTAAAATGGAAGGTAGTTTGAAATAAAAGCCTATTTTTGTAAATAAATACTAATTTGTAGACCCTTTGTAAGACAAAATTTCATTCAGATAAATTATTTTCGGAAGCTCTGTGCTTATAGTGTATCCAACTAAAACGGTGCTATTACCTTGAAGTTTCACATCCAGTGCAGTGCGTCTTTTCATTGTTCCGGACCTAAAAGAGGAGTTAAATCAGAACTTGTCTCCAGAGTTAGTTTTCTGTAGTACGGCAATCATTTTGACGGTGTGGTGTTACTTGAAATATTTTTTAAATGTTATGTCCTCACTTGCGTCACTCATATTAATAGATTGACTTGACGACTGGCCGAGTTTGGAGTAGTGGCGTGTGTTTGTATGTACACGGTGTAAGAAAATCGGCAGGGTACTACTATAGGTATATTTTTACTTCGTAGACGTACGTAGCACTATGTATACTGTCGTAACGAGTACCGAGAGTGTAAACAAGTATGTAACACTTCCTTGATTAATTATGCATTTGGTTCGTATGTACATGTTAGTACTTAATTTTTCTCGCAAAAGCATATTGGATGAGAAAGCAATTCACCCTAAGCACTTTTCCTTTGGGCATTTCCATCCTATCTTGAGTCTTATAAAAGAGAACTTTTCATAGGTACTGGAAAATTAAATCCTCGTATTTAATTTGCTTAAATGGCTTTCAGCGTATACAAAATAAAAATGTGCTACAAAAATAATAGCCCAGAGAATTATGTCTTGAGGCTATATACGATCGACAAAAGTTATATTGATTAATATATCAGACAATAAATTTGAACCTTATAGGTATGTCGCTAGTAGTTTGTATTTTCTGCCAAGATGGTCATAGGTATTTCCATGAATATTTGACGATATATGGCGGTTAAAAATACTGCCATATGTACATGTAGGTATGCATACTTGCTGCGAACCTTAAATACAGTTCAGTAGACAACAATAAGAAACATTAAGGAATATAGATGCGTAGCTAACCATATAGCTACGTCGGTACAGTGTGTATAATAATTAGCATGGTATTAGCTTTGAGGAATACTCTCGACTTCTGCCAGAGTAAATATCTACAGCAATGAACCATAATTGATAGAAGGGATATTGAACAAGCTCTTATACACGTATAGAATTTAATTATGACTAGAGTCGATATATGGATCCAAAATTTTTGTATTTATGTTTGAACGACTGCGATAATATGTTACTTTTTCGCCGGATTGTACATACATACATATGTAGACGTAATGTTAGTGGATGACCTCATTATTTCTATTTTTGCACAATTATATCCTCGTACTCAGTTGTGATGTATACAATCCAATTATTAAGGGTAAATGCATTTAGTAATTCAAAGAATAACAATAAAGGACTCATTCAACCTTTTGATATAGTTTATGTATTACAATTTACATGTATATGAGTAATATGTGCGTGCTACGTTAAGGGTTGAGAAGAATATTTGAAAATACACGAGCGGGAAATATTATATATTGTATTTATTTATTCCTTGTGTCCTTGAGCATGCATAATTATTATGGATATCAGAGATTTGAGTTGCTACGTTGAGGTAGACTAAGGTTAACTGTAGATAATAATTGTTTACCCTTTTGCCAGGACGGGAGCAAGTAAAAAACTATTGGAACGAACGACAGAACAGACGAGGACTCCTCTCATTTTTCACTATACTGGCATTCATTATTTAGAGTTGTACAAGCATTAAGGCGTGGAAACTCCACCGTTCTTCTCTATACTATGTAGAGTCTTTGAGTTGTAGCATAGCTCACAGGATTATGCAGTAATGACATTCACGTACTTGCTAATACTAAATTGACACGTTCCTTCATCGACTATTACTTTTGTTGTAAAATTCACATTAGGAGCAGTAACAAAAAGTAAATTAGAAGAAGAGGACGGTAAAAGTTAAACGTCGAGTGTTGTGGAAGAGGGGAAATGAAGATTTGAAATTCAGAGCTAAAAAATAAGTAAGGACGGAAGGGCTGTATCGGGTGATGTAATCCTTTAATGAAATGACTTCTCCGTCGATTTAATGTGAAAATTTACATGAGTAGAGTTCCAATAAACAACTCTGCTTTTGTCAGCTATTCCGTACTAATGTACTGCACTGTGCTATTGGTATGCTTAACTTGTACACTATGAACTACGAAGGTTGGTGGATTACGATAGTCTTACGATATATTTAAAGATGAATGTTGGAATGACATTCGTGTCTGTTTTCTTGGTCTATTTTTTAGCCTGTCGATTTTCCATGTAAATATTCTCCTCTGTAGAGGAGTGTTTTGTTAATATGTTTGTGAATATATTTGAAGTTACGTTTACGTCATGATAGGATAATGGTGGTGTATGTAAGTTAGAGTTGATGTGCTCATCTATATGTATTTTGGTATTTTTCAACGCATATTAACTCCTTGAGCCCCAAGATACTTGGTTGAAGGAAGATACACGGTGTGTTTGGGGCGAGGGGGTAGGTTAAGTTAAGACAGTGTAGGTTCTGTACGGACCATCATGGTTCTTAAATGGGCTCCTCTCTCTCTCTCTCACTTTACTCTGAGCTTATAATTTACCGTTCCGTATAGGAAATCAGTTGCTCCCGACTCTTGTTCGTGTTCACATTATTATTATTATTATTCACTTGAGTATATGATATAGAACCAGGAATTATCTCTCCTGTAGTAATGCACGTGTCATCAATATTTCACAAAGTCGAATTAGACATTCTATTTCTGTCTATACCACAATACAATCTACATTACAATTCACTACTACTTTGCTACTACTACTATAGTAGCTCTCCATGATTATTATTGAAATCTGTTCTCAAGTGTTGTTCTCTCACAAAAGGAAGGGAACATTTTGTCACAAGTGGTTTAGGGGAACGTATGCCTTGTTGCTTTTTAACTATATACTCCTAGCATAATATCATCATCTGCCCATTGTATAAATGAGTTCCCAAGGGAGGTTCGAGTCAAGAAGGAATAATTAGCCATGTTCAGTTTATCTTCATACGGTGAGCTGGAATTATTACAAATACATTCTAAACTACTACTGGGGCTACCATGAATATTCTCTACATCCGAAATTCACAATATAAAGCTATTACTATCTATATACTTGCACCAACTCATTCTCCTCGATAAAAATAAATCAAAAGAGAAAGGAAGTACGCGCACCGCAAAAAGCTCAGTATATTTTTGTCCACTGTTAACAGTGTATGTATTTGTATTCTGCTAGCGTTAACTTGGAACAAAAGTATAATTGGAACAATAATCAGTACATGCTTCCAACAAGTGTAAAATTAGGGACAGTATAATACAAAGAACTACTAAGAAAAACTGGACAACTGGAGTGAAGGGTAGTTTCTCTATGAGCTGTCTAGCATTGTACTATTAAAGGCCACCTTTTGGTCCTTGATGTGTGACACTTGTCAAGCAACGGTGCCTATTTTTAATGTAATGTGCTACAAGGTAAAATTTCGGTGTAACTTTAAACGTTAATCCCTCCTCAGACGGTGTAAGGTGATTTGAGTGGTGACTTTTACCTTCTCTCAGTATATAAATATAGCCCTCAGTTTATTATTCATAAATAATAACTGACTCGACTGTCTATATTTATTCTCACTTTGTTGATGTGAGGTCATTGAGTTATAAAACTCTGTCTGCCTCTCAATTCTCTCATCTCACGTTGAACATTCCCCCCCAACAAGTATATGCAGGGCTGGTATTACTCACTTATTACTCTGGAACTCGCAACAAAAATTGATAGCAATTTTTACAGAAACAATTATAAAAAGTGATGGTTGCTGCTGCTACAGTGCTTTTCGTGAAAGAAAATCTTGAAATTGTTACGACGACTTGCTACCTTTATTAGGACGGTATGGCTTGTGACACCTACTAATGGAGGAAGTGATAAGGAGAGTCAGTGCAACATCAACACATACTACTACTACTACTTCTGTAGGGGAATCAAGCAAGTGTTTTACAAGGATTTTCCACCCTCAAGCCTTTGCACATATAAGTTGACGGTGCATGACACTGCAAGCTGCCAGTAACTCCAGTTTGGTGCATTAGTTAAAGTGCACGCAGATATGTATTTAGCTACCAAGTGGTAAATTACGTTATTACTATTATTATTAGGAAAACAAGTCAAGTCTAGTTGAGGCTACTTTCCACCAGTTCCACATTTTACAACCTGAGTCTCATTTGTCGCCAAAGCAGTGAGCTGTGTTTAACTCCACTGCTTCTCTATATATCACATACCTTTGGTTTATTATTCAGTTTTTTCACTGCTCTACGGGAGGAAAATTCTCTCTGGTTATTATCTCTCACGTAATATTATTGTGCTTGATGGTTAATTTCTCCAGGTGTGAAGTCCCTCGTGAATTTTCTTGCGAATGTTACAGTCTCCAACTCTCTTCCATCTGTAGATCCGTGGAAAATCAATGAAAATTAATGTCGGAGATGTTAATTATTTTAAATTTTGACTGTGAGCATAAAAATTCCAGTTGATGGGATTTCTATTATAAATTAGAAAGTAAAGACTAATACTATCCAGTGCTTTAAAACAAACAAATAATAGAAAATTTTAGTATGGTATTTCCACCACGATTGCTTCAGTGAAATAGGTTCCCTCATTTTCCTTAAAAGGATAAACATACAATTTAAAAACAAATTAATCAGCTCTTGATTGAGGTTGTCTTTGGGAGAAGGAAACTACGGTGAGAAATATAGGAGAGAGAGAGAGAGAAAATTCACAAAATGGGATTTGTTCATTTGCAAAAAGACACGTTTGTACTTTGTGTCTCCCTGAGAAATTGTGTTGGTGGTAATAAGTGTAACTCTAATTCGGTTGGAAGTGGAAGTTTCAACTTGTCAAGATTTTTGAATTGAGTGTAGTTATAATTTCTGTTAACAGCTCGCTCAGCTTTATTTTCTTTATGTAGAGAAAACATCCGTGGATATACAGATAAATTGTGCTGTAGTAATTATTATTGCTCTCGTACGCAGTATTACGCATATAGTAAACAGACAAATACGAAGCATTTTACAATGTCTCAACATTGATTGGAGGAGGATTACAATAAATAATAATTGTTCGTGGACTTGACACTCAAATAATTGTGTTTGTTTACGATTCTGAGTGTGTGTATAATTGGTGGAAAAGACCCGACCAAATGAGAAACTTTGAAATGGGAATCGATACCGATTTGATGTTGCGATCATTCTCCCAAAATATCCTCAGTAGTAGTAACAGTAATTGTTCTGTTGGTAATTCCTTACTTCTTTTTTTCTATGTAGTATGTAATTATCTATATAATTCTATAAATACTTAATAGTTGTGTAGACAAACCAAAATATATTACCCCCCTCAGAGCAGAGCTATTTTCGCTTCCCATATTTCCCTGTTAAGGGGGATGTTGTTTCCTAAAGGTATTTGACGTAGTAGGTGCGTACATGGTCATCAGAAATAATCAGAGGGAGGTATTTTTAGCCTGATAAAATTCCTGTAATGGGAATTAAATCAACTTATTGTTGTTTGTTAATCGTGGGTTCCCTGAGTAGCTTCTCACACGTTGATTGAGAAGGAGTGCAGAAAACGTGATGAGCCTTATCAGCCAAGTTTATACTATCTGGAAGCAGAAACAAGCTGGATTATTTGTCGCAGCTAAAATGACATGTGCTCTCTTCTCTCTGCTGATGATGAAGATGATTGCAAATATTCACTTGATATTTTTGTTTACACAGTTTACGCAGGGAACATTTCAAGATGCAATAGATATGCTAAAAATAGCTCCATTTATTGATGACATAGCTCTAAAACATTCATATGTTTCAAGTGTCATCATTGGTTAGCGTAAACAATTGTATTAACAAACAAGCATACGCAATTGCCAGGACGTCAGGAGTAGGACGAGGTCTAGGAGAGTGACGATTTCATCTCTGCATAACTCTTACATACAAGGCTTAAGCTTAAACTTTTGAGGAAAGAAAAAATAACTAAAGACTAGAAAAAAAATTGTAAACAAAGAACGGCTAACCAAACCAAGATTAATATGTTTTTGGTGTTACGTACCATTTTCCTACAATGATTCTAATCACTACATCAGCTGTTTGATACAGTTTAAGCTATATTTGTAAACTCAAGCCATATGTCCTGTAATTTTTAGGCTGCACTATTAGGGCACTATTGCACACATATTTACATCTAGTATAAAATCTATAACTTTACACGGAGTGAGTGTATAATGTATCATGTGTGGTATAAACTCGCTTTGATGAAAGAGAGCTAGTCGCCAGAGTTGAAGAAGAGAGTGGATGTAGACTATTGTAATTAGTCAAAAATACTCAAGTAGACCTACGTGATTCCATATGGCTCTAGCACTCACAGGGAAGAAGATATCTTATAGACGATAAGCTTGAAAACTACTTGACATTGCGCATGGAGTGCTTACTTGGCTACAGATAGTTCTGCATAACAACTAGAAAAAAATATTTACTCTTTCATTGAAAAGTAACACTATTAAAGGTTTATACTTATCCATCACCCTATAGTATGAATATATACATTTTCCTTTGCACAACCGAGTTTTTAAGTTTACAAGTTGGAGATTTTCCACAAGTGTCCTTACGCACATCCATGTATAGAAGTGTAGCTACACATGCAGTATTGTAAGTATAGTTTGTTAATCTACAGAGGTATGAAGCCGTAGTAATAATAATTATTTATTTTGTCTCACTATGCAATCGCTACATGTACACGCAATATCTAATCTTTCTTTACATTGGAGACATAAGTTTTGATTTTATGGTGTGGCGCTTGTGTGGTAAAAATATATTTAAAAGTTCTATGCTTTTTTTACTTGTTCCCGTTCTCTGCATGCATACTAATATACGTGATTATTATTCCATGAAAAATCCCATCTGATTGGATCAACTTTGTTATTCTCCTGGAGATGCATATGCAATGTGGGAGAGAAGAAAAATTTAAAAACGAGTTTGGTGTCAGTATACAGAAATATTCAAGGTGCTCATGTATTAACTACATAAATGCTCCCATATTGCCACATTTTTGTTGGCCTGACTCCCTGAGTGCTCTCAAAAAGATTTCTGATAAAGACTATCAACTCTAGAACTATAACTAATACGGACCTTTTAATGTGAGTCAGTAGGAATGTTGGAGTTGTCATTATGTCATGAACTATTCGTGCATAGCTATGTATGAGGAGCTCTATTATTGCTTTTGAACTGAAGAACAGTGGTTGCACTGTTTTTAAATGTGGTTTATCTAATCAGCGGAGCAGAAGGAAGCTGGCCAGTGGGATGTATTTTACAAATGTGAAGCAGGGTACCATATTTTTTATGTACCTCCTCTATACAAAATTGTTCCTAAAGTAGGAACAATGAAAATGTGAAAGGGTAGAGTTGCTTTTTGTTTTCAGTATAGGGAAATATTCATACATGGTAGTAATGGTTCAAAATAGTGCGTTCAGGAATGACCCTGAAAATATTCTTCATAAAATTTGAAATGGTACATGCTTCCCACCACGAGCAAGCCCTCCCTTTACGGAGCAAAGAAAATAAATACTTGATCTTAATGTGAAGCCCTTTCACGTAGATGGGTACATGAACGTTAGAATTAACAGGTTTTGGTGATAATTTATTAAATTACAAAAGCACAATGGCTTTAATGATAAGATTAATTTTAAGGCAGAGTTATTTAACTGAGAATTGGTTATTGGTTGTAGGATGAAAGTACGATATGGAAACGGAAGCTTCGTGGAAGGTTCCATGGTTGTTAGCTTAGTAATTGAGAAATAATGCTGTAATTTGTTTGGCAGATATACGTGGAGCTATAGATTCTGCAGACTCGTCGGGTGATCGTTCAATTCGTAGAGTGGATTCCAGTAATGGTGGTAGTGCTGGTGTTGGCGGGAATGGTCTCATCTCATCCTCTTCCTGCCATCCGGATTTCGCCATGATGGATCCTCTAATCCATGATCATGCGTTCCAACAACAAATCTTACAAGTAAATAATCTTCCCTCTTAATTTTAATCCCAATGAACTTATTGTGAGATTCGACGGACAAGGATTTGGAATTTAGTTTTGATTTCCAACTGGTTAATTAAATCTCAATTGTATTTTTTCAGTTAAAACAAGAACAAGAGCTTCAGCATCAGTTGTTATTGCAAAGATATCAAGCTCAGCGGCAACAGTTGGCCCAAGCTCATGAGAAACAATTACAGCAAAGACTGAAGGTTGGCCTTGACAATTATTTTTCAAAATTGGTTTGTCTTTTCAATATTTATTTTATCATATGCTAATGTTTAGCGATTGCACTTAGAATTCATAGCTATTTTATATTCGTGAAATGATGAGGAAATTTTCAAAGGGATTCAGTTCCTAGTTTCAGGGATTACTACTGGTGCTTTGGTTACAGCTTAGAAATATAGGAGGAATCTGATTAGCGGAGAAGTACATAGTTTGTATCCACGCAACGACTCAGCAAAGCAATGTAATGATAAAAAGCAAAGCTTTTGAAATTTTCAAAACAGTTACCTTCTTCTAAGAGGCAAGGTTAGTTTAGTATGTGTACGTATTTAAAGTTTAAAGATATATACATAGGCAGGCCTTTATCGATCAACGTTACATTAGGTTTGAGTGTATT
>JAQFXU010000560.1:0-48212 GCA_034693705.1 Spatulosminthurus flaviceps | reverse complement strand
CTTCTAAGCTCCAAGACATGTCTCGTCACGCCCCCAGACGGGGTCCTGCATTCTCCTCCTTTTCTTGTATAATTTTTTTTGTCTCGCTCCGCCCGAGACAATGAGAGAGGTCATTCTCGTGTTATATTTACAAGCAATAACTTCATTGCTCAGATTTTATCCATGGTTTTACCTGTTAAGCTGGCTTTTCACAGGAAAGTCGCTGAGCGACACGACTGCGACAAAAATAAAACTGAGTCGCTTGTCACAGAAGTCGCTACAAGAAGTCTCGCGTCGCGACTTTTTTGCCTTGTTTCGCATAGGGAAGGAGTTATTATAACATTTTAGTCAATGGCAAGGGTTCGAGCCAGCGACTTCAGAAAAAACGCCCATCATTAGTTTGCACGAGAAATCTCAACAAAGTCGCTGAGCTGTGAGCGATAATATCTACGGTATGCAGATATCTGCGACAGCGACTTTTTTCCGAGCGACTTCTATAAAAGTCGCAGTCGCTGGCTTTGCGAATATAAACGAGACTGCGATTTTAGTACAAAATCGCAGCCGCAATCGCTCAGCGACTATTTTTAGGGCTATGCGAAACCAGCTTCACGCGAGCAAGGTACGGCAGGTACTCTCTACAGCCAGTTTAAGCGCCCTTACTCGTTCTGTCGTTAAAATTTCCGTTCTCCCAGTATTATCGGTGCGGTGTAACTGTAAATCTCTCTCCACAAACTTTCCACTTTCTTTAATGGCGGGAATTGATGATGAATTTTTTTGCTTGTTTGAAAAATCATCTCTTATTATTATAGTAAATTATAGGCATATAGCTTCTATCAAATCATCGTGGTAGCTCGTAACTAAAATTTGAAGGAAATTAAAAAGAATAGTTTAAAAAAGGCATTATTCTATTAAAGGGGTGTAGATCCTGCGATGTATTTGATGTGTATCAAAACACCACTACCCCCTTCCTTGAGATGAGTAATATAGACCAAAAGCCATTGTTTCTCCGTGTTCATGTGCACTGGAGCTTTTCATCATGTTCATTAAAGTTTCTGCAAGCTCATGAAGTTACAGAAGGCATATGTGATAAACACATAATTAATACTTCCGAGCCAATCTTACAATGTGTGAATACTTTACACAAAGAGACGCGTCATTCATACCATAATAAGCATAAAATAAAAATTTAGATTATTTCCAAAACGAGTTCGGCTGTAGACTTGGGCTTCATATAGAAATAAAATGTAATGTACAAAAAATGTAAGGAAGCTTTTTTAAGTAATGACTTTACTTAATTTTAATCTTACCTATATATTTTACGCGGCACTAATAATAATAAAAATGTATTTAAAGCCAGGAGAATCATAATGGGGATTCAGACCCTATCTGAACTATTACATTGCTCCCGTATCAGCTTGTACAAGTATCAAAAAATGAGTAATCAGGTTTATACCATACTAAAATTATAGTGTAAGGAAACTACCAAGTGGAAAATTATTTGTGTGATTGCTCGAATATGCTCTTGGCTCCTCTCCCGTGACGTCTATTTGCCAAAAGGATCTGTAGAAATATCCATCTCTGTACCAGTTTTTTCCTACAGTACACTTGTACATATAAATGTACTGAAAAATCATACGAAACATCATATTTTATGTCAGACCGTTACATAGTCTTGTTGCAAATCTTCAAGTGTGAAATTAAATATCGAACATCACGTGTGATTCAAGTGAATCTTTTGTAGACATTTCCAAAAATATATTTCTTTTTTCTCGTGGCAATGGATGTAAATAATATGGTAAAAAAGATGACTCTCCGTAATGCTGCAGGCATTGGTGCTGTTATTGCAGCTTTGACGTTGTTGCACTCGTAACATGGAAAAGAAATGAATCCGTCATCAAGCATGGGTTTCTAGTGCAATGGTAATAAAATCATTCAAATCCTCGTAATAATCAGGAGGGAGTACATGGATGAAATCACTTTTTCCCATTTTATGTTATCCATGCGCTCAACTGATGCGATGCGATGCAAACATGCAGAGCAAAAAACTTGGCTGATTGCTAAAAATGGCGCAAGTACTCTTGATCTTGCTTTATAGCTTCATTGATGATAAAGTAGATTAATCCTATACGTCAGATTTACTCGTTGGCAAGTGACCCTTGTTTTGACAAAACATTTTCCCCCATGCCCACAGAGAGCTGGTCTTTACTTCCTGCATGTAATTTTTGAGAAGGAAGTCCAGTAGTTTTCCCTATAATACCAATTATTATTATTACGGATGTACTCTCCATTGATAATCGGTTTTGGTTTCTGCTAAAATTAAAAGGCAGGTCAAAGCTTTTCAGTGCTTATGTACATGCAAAAAGAAAATATCTATATTTATATTATGTTCTTGCGAGACTACAAAAGAATTTTTGCAAATGAGTCATGCAATATGTGCTATGCATGAGTGAGCGAACATTTTGTGCAGGTATGACTTGTATGACTCAGTGTGTTCACATTGTTTAGTGTGCACTCCCTTCTTGCATATAATTATATACGTAGGGCAGGTTTCAAAGGCAGCTTTTTATTTTTCTCCCCTTCTTGCACTGTAGTGATAGAACATAACAGGGTAGACTTACTGGCAGCGTATGAATCAAATCCGAGTGGGACATTTTGCAAACTTAAACTGACTTTGACTACTGAAAATTAGCTTTTAGTATTTTCACAACAAAAACAGTATAAGTAATGAAAGGGAAAGAAAGAAAAATCGTTCCGGATGTTCCCAACGTTTGGAATTTTGAGCTTCAGCTCTCTAACCTTTCGTTTGACACATGGCTGATTATAATGACATTAACGTTTGTGTCACACTCCTTCGTTTTAATTGAGTGCTGGTAAAATTCATTGTATGATTTAAAAATAATGAGTTATTTAGTATTTTTGTATATGAGTTGAGATTTTGAGATGAATTTGATTTATGAATTAAAACGACAAGTTCTATGTGTTGAAAAGATTATCAATAATAACTTTTCAGAGAATGGTGTGGCAATGTGAGGGATAGGGAACGTGATTAGGAATTTGAGGTGGATAATATAATTATTGAGACGAGGCATTTGCCATGACTCTGTTGATTGTGTTGCCTTTTATTTGGCACGGTCATTGTGTTTTGCCCTGTTGTATGTCTTGTTACGAAAACAGCCCAATTCTTGACTCCTTGCTTATTACTTACTTTTATAGTAGTGTTAGGAGAGTTACAAGAAGATCGTGTGAGTCAGAGTATACGAATCGTAGTACGATGCCTTTTACAATTTTGCTTGACTTTGAGTGTACCCAAACGTTGTGACTGGTGGTGGCAGATGTAAAAAGAGCTACATGAAATGCGAGTGTATAAAGGGAGATTCCATGTAAGTAATTTGGATGTTATAATTGAATGAGTTTAGTGTACAAGGATTTTATGGCGAGAATATGGGGGGAAAAAGTGAGGCTACTTTTGAGGGCTGAAATGTTCCCAGTCCTTAGTTCATTATCGTAATGGATAGGTATAGTAAATTAAATCACATCTACCAAACCAATGTTTGCATTTCTTTAATGGGATGTACACACGTTTTAAAAATAGATACTTTTATAAGTAAAGAGTTTAAATTAAAATAAACCACGGTTTGACGGTTGCATGTGAACCTGTTTTTGGGAAGTCAAACAGCAATACTTCATTCATAATAGTTAAAATACAAAGTTTGATCACGCAGTTTGTGTGGGTCTATAGGTGTTGCTTTACTGTACTCTATACTCTACTGTATAAGGTTAGAAGGTGTAAGTTAAATTCCTATGGTTAGTGAATGTGGAGTTACATATAAACCTAGATTTTTTTTGCTTGCCCCTTCTTTCAGTCAACAATATACAGTTGCGTGGAGAGAGCATATAGTAAGCAATGTATAAAAATATTAACTCACAATCACAACAGAAGCAAAGGGGCATCACGCAAATTGTTGTTACTTGCTAACTCTTTATTTGTCAACTCAGTATAGAACCATTGTGCTCTCTGCTGTTGGGCTGCTAATGTTGGTGATGTCAGTGTGTAGAAAAAATTTAGACGCTGAACAAGTTTAATTTTTTAAATCGAGCAGGAAAATAATTCCGTGTGGCTATAACCAGCTTAGTACCCATAGACACCATTGTAGGGATTGAGATGATAGGAGGAAGGAATATTAGTCAGCAAGTTCTGCTCTTTGTTAAAGATTGATGCACAAGCAGGGCATTTGAAAAATTTTCGATTTGGTTGCAAGGATTTTAAATATATGGTTGTTGGTAGATTGGAATTAATCACCAGTAAGTTTTAACGACAACCAATAATACACCCTTGTTGTAAGTTCGTTTCCCTCGTGGTTTTCTGTGTCGAATTTCATTGAAGAATTTGGTGACGAGTGACGGTGTCATTTTTTAGAGCTTTTCATTTTCCTCAAAAGACAGTGAATTTCTAGTGCAGTTCTTGTAGTACTTGATCGATTTTTGGTGAGAGATGGCTTCATGTCCTTAGAAGTAACTATTTTTTCCTTCCTGTGAATCTGTGGAAGTTATTTCTGAAAGTCTGAGAAATAGAACTATGTGATTTTCATTTCATGTGTGGATAATTATTGTACAGAGTGGAAGTTTATTGCTGTGATGAACTAAACAGGAATAAGAATTTAATAACATTTCTGTATTGTGTATGTGGCTGTTCGTTTAGTTCAGCCATACTACTGCTGACCCGGACCGAATGATTTTTTCTAAGCTCCTTCATGTCATAGATTTATTCAAAGGTAAACAAATAGTTGCATTTGGTTGACTCGAGACTCGACTGCGAGAAACAACACTGAATTGCATTTTGATGGTAGTTTTAAAAAACGAAAGTGAATGTGTGACATAGTATTTGTACCTGTGAATTTTAAAAATGTTTCGTAAAATTCAAGCCTATAGAAACAAAATTTTCCATCTTACTTACCTTACCCCATGAGGTTCTGAACTGTAATTTGTGTACTAGAGTATGTAATGCAAGAAGCCGATACTTAAACATCCCATATACTTACGTGCAGTAAGCGGCCTGATTGCCATTGCAGTCATTGCATTGCCGTGTAAATTTTTGCAAGCGTTTACGCTACTACCACGGTTCTAACAAAAGCAAGCAAGCAGTAACTCGTGGTTGTAACAGCTACGTATAAGGTTACAAAATCTGCAGTAGTAATTTGTCAATCCCTGGCAGTCATATTAAATTATTATTACTACATTCACCTAAATTTTTACAGTCCTCAAGTCCTCATACTTCCGGAGAGTTCTAATGTTTGCAACAAATTCGGGCACTTCGTTGCTACATGGTCATCGTTTAAATAGCATTTATTATGTATTTTTTAAAAGGTATTCCCACAAAGCGATTTTGGAACAAATTTGCGCAAAAATCGTTTAAGCAAATATGAACGTCCTTACAAAATTTTGTGATGGGACCTCCAGGGCTAGTACCCTTAAATAGTATTTCTATATTTTAACTAAATCGCGCGCTTTGCAAAAAGTGATTACGAAATTACAACTTTTAGATTAAATGGAAAGAAATTATAAAAATATAAAATTTTTCAATTAAGGATTTCTTATTTCAATAATAAGGTTTAGTATTATTTTGAAATTGGATTTTGTATTAAAAATATTATCATTATTATTATTTGGCTGTGCGCATCTTCGAACTGCATTTTTGCATCAACTTGTTATTATTTAAATAGAATTGGAATTTACGCGGTTGCAGTATTTTTAACAAGTTAGGCAAAAAATGCAGTACGAAGATGCAGCAAAATAAGAATAACTTTTATAAACCTATAAATTATTGTCTAAAAAATAATTAATATAAAAAATAAAATGAAATAAAAAAAATAATAAAAGCCTTCGAAATAAAAAAAATAATTTCATTCAAATAATTCCAAAAATCGTCACTTCGAAATTACCTTTTGGAAGACGCGCGTTTTAGTTAAAACATAAAAATGCCCTTTAAGGGTACAAGCCCTTACGTCCCGCTCATTAAATTTTGCAAGCGAGTTTATATTTATGAAAAATATTTTTGTACAAATTTACTCCAAAATCGTAACGTGGGAACACCCTTTAAAAATTCCTAATGCTTTTTAAACGGTGACCATGTAGCAACGAAGTACCAATATTTGTTGCAAACATTCGATTTCTCCTAAATTAGGGTGAACTGGAACCTGAGAAAATTCAGGGTTGTGTAGTTTATCTCCGCATTGACTTTAAGCCCTTAATCACCGCAATAGACCTAAGGGTCCGAAATTATCCTAAAATATCTTTTTTGAAGGGGTCCTAGATTCTTTTTAGCAAGCGAATTATCAAAAGTTGAAAATTCTAAAGCTTGCAACTCAGTAAAAATGTATCTTCGTAAAAATGAATTTACTTGTTGCTTGAACTACTGTTCTTCCGGTCCTTGGTTGAAATAATAGAATAAATTGCACGTGCATATATCTATGAGGGTTGTAAGTATATAACAAGAAAGAGCCTAAATCAGCAAGTGGAGGAAGTTGCTATGGATTTATTGAAGAGGAGGACGGTCTCAGTGACATTAGAACTACATGCTATGATTATTTTCAATCATTATTAATTTGAAATAATTTAATTTTAAACACTTAATTCTTTAAAGCAATTTCGTAGTTTAACATGTTATAATATGCTTTGTTAGTATTTTTATGCACAGCAAAGCAACTTTGGGAATTGGTTTGCTGAAGGAGGAAAGGATCATTAAGTTGTTTCTCTGCAGAATTATCTGAGTTGTGTTGTTGAGTTTGAGTGTAAAATTACGTGGGATTTGCACACGCTGCATGCAGTGTTTTAGCTGATCCCAAAATCCCAATTCGATTGAACTAGAGTGTAGAGTGTAGGAATGTTAAAGAATACGAAATAGAATAAAATTTATTTTAAAGCACAGGAGCATAAATTTTAGGGAGAAAAAATATTGATTCAAATTTTTAAGGATTGTTTAGCTTAAGCTAATTTTAGATTCTTGTGTTAAAGGTAATTTTATCTTTGGAGGGTATGAATTAAATTTAATTACAAGTGCAGCAAGTATATATCCATATAATTATATATGAACATGAATAGTGGACACAATTTATCTGAAGGTTATCATAGCTGGAACTTGAAAAATGAAATGTTATGTGAAGAATCGAACTTAACGGTTTTAGCATTACATGTACATAGTTTAGAGGGGTTTGGATTTCCCTTGAAAGGGTACTTTTATAGTGAAAGTGTTGATGTGGAGAAAGTTCCAGCATATGAAATCAATCGTAGTAAAGTAGAAAGAGTATCTGAAGGCAGTAGGAGTCCCTTTGACCAAGATATTTGGTGGATAGTATTCGTTCTTGTAATGATGTACTTGTTTTCCAACAAGGTAAAGAGGAAAAGGAAGAAAAGCATGCATAGTTTTAAAGGTGCTGATTCCACACATACGAAAAGATTAGAGATACATGCAGAGACTTATGAATAGGTAGCAAATAAGGTCCTGTCCTGATTAATATGGCACGTGAAGTTTTTTCGTGCGCTTGGATTAATTATTGGGTGTTAATTGATTTTATGTATTTTTAGGTGAAACTCCTTCTTCCAATGCTAACTTTGGACCACCCCGTCGTTACAATTCAGTGTCGGATGTCCCGCTTCCGGAGAGCAATGTCTTACGAAAGGTGGCCAGCCTTTCTCTTGCCGAACATCAAAGTCAAGCTAGTTTGCTATCGAAAGGGACAGTTTCAAAACCAAAATTCCTACCAGAAAAACTGGATTTTCGTATGTATGAAAAATTTGAAGGACAAATGCTCATTAATTGGTTCGTGTCATCATTTCAAGAAGAGCATTATTTAAAGGATCTACTCGCTCCTCAAGATTTAAAGATTTTGGCAGCACAATTTTGTACCTTACTCCTTGCTGCTGGAGTTTTAAAGCAAATTGAAGAGAGCGAGTCAACACCTTTGGATAGTTTGTTTCGTGTAAGGAATTTATTAGTGTTGAGAATAATAATGTGTATAAGAATTGTTTTGCAATGGCGATTTGTTTTAATGTTTAAACTTTTGTTGTATTTGAATGAGAATATTTTATCATTTTATTATTGATGCAGGCAGATTTGATGTACTACTGGTCACATTCTGAATCTCCAGCATTATCGTGTCATGTTCCTGGTAAGTTACCTCCTGTGTCTTGGCCCCCTGCGAATGAAGTCATAGCTCCTGTGCGGAATGGCGCTAAATATACGGAAGCAGGTAATAATTTACTTTTTATTTCAATTTGCTTGGGTAAGCATGGAGGTTTTGGGAAATAACATTTGGCATTTAATAAATATGTTTAGTCTTTCATTTTGCCATTAAAATCCATTGAAAAATATTTGTGCCATTTGGGATGTCGATTTAGAGAATAGCTGATGGCTTCATGGAAAGCTTGACTTAATTTAGTTATGCTGTATTGGACTATTTTTTTCATCCCAGGAAAAATCTGTTGTGTTAGAGTGTTAGATGGGCAGATTAGAATTAAAGCTATTTTTTTCCTGTTTTCGGACTGAAATAATGGGGAGCAAGAAAACCATTTAGTTTTTCATTGGGCTAATAATTATTATCAAGAAACTTTAATGCAAAATCAACTAACATGGTGGCTGGATGTTTTGGTATTATTTACTTGGTACGTTGCAGCGGATGGGAGTTCGGGAGTGGCTGCGGGTAAAGTGGGGGGTTCGGAATGTAGTAGTCGAACACTGTCTCCAGAACATTTACCACCAGTCGGAACTGTTCCTAAGACTGTGAGTCACTTTGAGAGCGAGATTGACTTAACTCGGGTTGCGGAACCAATACTCAGTTCAAGTTTACCTACTAACAAAGACTTTCCGGAACCAGGTCCGTTTTTAGAGACTAACCATGTGTAGATTTACAATATTTCACACTGCGTTCAGCAATTCCTAAAACCTAATATACAATGTTGTTAACGTACCAATAATGTTTGCATGTAGCGATCTTAATAACTAACATTTTTTAAAAACGGGGTCTCCAAAATTTTATTTAAATTGGGAACAGTATGCTTGCTGATAAAAATTGATCTGATGTGATGACTTTCAAGGCTTTTTTACGACTAATCAAAAATGTATTTTAAAGCGGATGCAATGTCGAGGGACTGATTTTTATTCTATAGCTTGCGTATCCTCATTCCTCAACCATTAAAAAACGATTCATTGAAAATAAAACATAATGTTAAATACTGGTTGCGGTTTGCTGGACTCAATCTGTTGATTTTGGTATTTATTTGTGCATGTGCATGAATTTTGAGTTCATGTAGAAGTTCTTGTCTTGTATGAGCCCACTTGTTGTCAGAAATTATGATTTTTCCAAAACTGTTTATTACCATT
Source organism: Spatulosminthurus flaviceps (assembly GCA_034693705.1). Lineage (NCBI taxonomy): Eukaryota > Metazoa > Arthropoda > Collembola > Symphypleona > Sminthuridae > Spatulosminthurus > Spatulosminthurus flaviceps. Next base: position 38,857 of record JAQFXU010000560.1, on the reverse strand, counting down.
TAAAATGACAGAATTTCAACAAACTGTGATGGGCTTAAAAAGAGAGCACAAAGATATTATTGAGAAGAAAGAGGCGGACCATGCTGTTCAAGTATTTGCTCTACGCGGTGAATCAGCAGAACTAATAGAGAAATATGAGAAGAGAATTCAAGAATTAGAAATAGAAGTTGAGAAACTGAAGACCATTAATGATATTCAGGTTAGCATCTGGTTGTAACGGACGTTGATGTCACTCAAGATTGATACCAAAAATTAATTGCGAATTTTATTGACAGAATTTGGCTTCAAAAGCTCAGTTAGATTTCGGTTCAATCACTGGAGTACAAAATGAAGGTCCAGGGGACAGCAAAGCTAATGTACCTGGAGCGCCTCCTCAACCACCACCTCCTCCACCACCACCTCCTCCCCCAATGCCTGGCGGATTTGATGCTCCGCCACCTCCTCCACCTCCTATGCCAGGCGGACTTGGTGCTCCTCCTCCTCCTCCCCCTCCAATGCCAGGTGCTCCCCCGCCTCCTCCTTTGCCTGGTGGTTTTGGTGTTCCTCCGCCTCCACCTCCAATGCCTGGTGCTCCCCCGCCTCCACCTATGCCTGGTGGTTTTGGTGCTCCTCCCCCACCACCTATGCCTGGTGGGTTTGGCGCCCCTCCTCCTCCTCCTATGCCTGGTGGGTTTGGCGGTCCTCCCCCTCCTCCTATGCCTGGTGGTTTTGGCGGTCCTCCTCCACCACCAATGCCGGGAGGTGGTCTTGCAGGCCCGTTACCACCACCTCCGCCCCCAGGCATGGCGGGTGGCCCTTGTCCTTTCCCACCTCCTCCTCCAGGTGGTTGGGCTTTACAAAAACCAGGTAGGTAACAATACTGAAATACAAATATTTGAATTGTTTGCTATATTTTATTTTTGTATTCTATTTAATTTTGGTTTGTGTTTGAATCATTTTACTATCAAATGGAACACCAAGTTTATTTTTATCCAGAATCAAGAAAAAAACCAATTAGTCCAAAAGTGCCTATGAAGCCCCTTTATTGGACCAGAATCCAATGCCAGGCAACAGTGATGCCATCTCCTCATACGTCGCCAGAAGAGGAAGTCAAGTAAGACCAATCCGCCAATCCTTTGACGGTTGAAATTGCACTAATGATAAAATGAATTTGTAAAGCACATATAAAATGGGTATTCCCAACCAATACGGCATGTGAAACTGATAGTTTGATGTCCAAACTTTCAGAGAAAACACGGAGGAACCAACTGGAAAGGCCAAGAAATCAAGATTATGGGAAACTCTAGAGGAATTGGATGTGGAAAGCTGGGATGACTTCACAACACTATTTTCTCGACAGGTCATGCAGAAAAAACCGAAACTAGTTGTTGAAGAGAAACCCGTTAAAGTTCAGTCAATGAAAATTCTAGACAGCAAACGGTCTCAGAATGTTGGTATTCTAGTGAAAAGTTTGAATCTCGATATACAAACGGTGGAAAATGGTGAGAAGCATGATAAATTGCGTTGCAACTTATTTTTAATTTGGTTTAACCTAACTAGTTCATTTTTTGCAGCAATATTTGAATTTGATCCGAATATACTTAAATTGGAAACACTCGAGAAAATTTTGGAAAGTGTAAGTCAACTAAAACATTACCAAAATTAGTGCAGTAAATACTTACACCGTTATACATTGCGATTGCGAACCTGTTCAGAAAACAATATTAGACAAAAATTACAATTTCAGAAAGCAACCAAAGACGAACTGTGTTTGCTCGAAGAGCATGTGAAGAATTTGCCGGATATCCCATTGGATAAACCTGACCAGTTCCTGTATGACTTAAGTCGTATACCACACTATGAGAACCGGATAACTTGTTTAACCTTCCAGAATACTTTCTTCGAATCTCTGTCCACTTCCGAAGCCAAGCTAAGCAATCTTCGACTCATCTGTGAAAAATTAATGTCTTCCAACGACCTTCAACGAGTCTTTGCGTTGATCCTTACCTACGGAAATTACATGAACGGTGGAAATCGCGACCGCGGGCAAGCAGATGGATTCACTCTGGATATTTTGCCAAAACTAAAAGATGTCAAGAGTACTGATAACACCTACACTTTCCTTCACTTTATTGTCTGTCGTTATATTCAGGTATCGATGCCGTACGCTTTGAGATTACAATATATGATGATGATGCATGATATGATCCAGCGCTTGACCTCATATACTTCTGAGGTAAAAAATTCTGAGGAATTCAGATCTAACTCATTTAAATTTGTAGTTGTATGACGAAGATAGGGGTACGCCTAATTCAAAACTTCCGGTACCTGAAGTAAGCGACGTTGAAAGGGCAACAGGTTTAAGATTCGATGACGTTGAAGCGGAACTGCGGGGTCTGAAGAATAAATTAAACAGTAAGTTCAAATATAATTCTAATTAACTGTCCGTGTAGAGGTCATCATACTTCATGTATGAAATAATGCTGAGAATTGGAATTGAAATGAAATAAATCGTTGCTTCAAGGTTGCGAACGCGATTCTGAAAAAGTGGTAAAGGAATCCACGGAAGAGCATTTAGAACCCTTTAAAAGCAAAATGGAATTCTTTCTTGAGCAAGGTGATTTCATAAGCTGTTAAATACGTGCACTCGCACTTAAAGTAAATCAAACGAACACACGATACAGAAAACATGTGCAATAAATATACCATATTTTAAATTACAGCTAAGAAGAAAATCATAGATATTGAAGAAAACTTAGACATAGGAAAAAATACGTAAGTGAGCAATTATGAAACTTATTTTGAAATATTTCTGTCGAACAACTTTACTTGAGCAATTATGCCGACGTTTACCAAATAAAGAATTTTTGTGCCTCTTTAGGTTTGAACTCACCATGAAGTTCTTTGATTATGTTCCAAAAAAGAAAGGGGGAGAAACTCCAACTCCAGAAGATTTTTTCACCGTATGGGTTCCATTTTGTCGTGATTTCAAGGAGATTTGGAAAAATGAACAACAAAAAATTCTCAAGGAGATGAAGAAAGAGGCCGAAAAAATAGTAAAGCAAAAACAAAGCTCCTTAAAGAATTTGGTCATCAGTAAAAAACGAATCGGAGGACTTGTAAGTGTGAAATTTGGTACTTGTAATTATATATAGAATAGTCCCTGTGTACATTAACTGGACTTAAGCTATAAAATTGAAAATTTCAGAAAGACAAATTCAGCAAGAAGGAGAAAGAAAAACCTGTTGACTGACGAAAAAAGAAGTAGACGTTATCAGTTTACAAACGTCTACTTCATTTTGGCAACACCATTTATGCAGTTACTACGTAAACAAGTTGAATGGTTCTCTCTACACTGTTCTAGTAAGAATTCCTTGGAAAACCAATACAAGATGATATTATTATTGTTAACTGTAGACTATAGGTTTTGAAAATCTAAAATATTTATGTATCCGTTTTCATTTGTCGTTGAAGCATACAAACAATAAACGCATTTCAAGTCGCACAAAATTATGAACAAGAAAATTTATTAAGAATTTAATAATATAAAGAAATAGAATATACATAGCTAGAACGTAAATCACGTAAGTATAGATTTGAGTTAACTCAAGTTCTCGGCACTAATTAATGAGTTTTGACTCGCCACGGCCACGGGAAGTACTGAGGTACAGATGTTACTGACATCACCAGCATATGGCTTCCGCGCCTTAAGGCATTTTAAATTGAATAATTTTTCAATCGAGTCTTCTTTCACATGAACATATCGTCAAAACCCGGTGGTGGCGGTTCATCCGGATTGGGTACTGCCCAATTGGGTCCCACTGGAGCTCCAGGGTTGGGATTTGGAGGGCCAAATGGATCGAATCTAGCTCCAGGAGGAACTGCCCCAGGTCTACAAAAAAATCATGATTTATCCGACTGTGCTAAAATCAATACAGAACATCACTTCTTAAAATTAGATAAGAAAATCTCACGGCAGTCTTCCAGGTCCAATACGAGGTGTTCGGAAACCGCGAGGATCTGCGACCATTCCTGATCCAAAACCACCAAGTGGATCCAAATCATTACGGCCTAACCCTCCTCCTGGACCGAACCTAAAATAATTCGTACATTAGCAATTTATAAATAAATTTAATTTACATTTGCAGTCTCGCGCTGGTTAAAAATATTTTTTAAACACGAGAACAAGAAGAAGTTAAACTTACACAGGATTAAAGCCTCCGCCGGGTCCAGCCAAGGGCGGCCCGGGTCTGGGAAGACCGGGGGCCCTCGGTAGTTCACCAGGGGGTCCTCCTCTGGGCAAAAATCTCTCTTCTCTGAGGGGGTCATCGTATGTCCGGGGCGGCTCTCGCTCGGTTTCAACTTTTGTCTCATTCTTAACCTTATCATCATATGGACCCTGAAATGGAGGTAACCCTATCACTTTCAAGCCCAAGGGTTCCATAAGTTCTGACCAAATTTGTTTCTCCAACTCTTCAGCCTTATGAAATATTCCTTCGGTGCTAAGTTGATCACGAACTGCCTTATCCGGCTCAAATCTTATGAAATTTTTCAGCTGAAACGTGGATGCTGCAGTCTGATGTGTTTCATCAGCCCCTTGCTCTTGCCGGTTGCTACTAGATCCAACTATGTTATTTCCAGAATCAGAGGTTGGTAACGCATTATGCCTGTAGACGGTCACTACTGCTGTTATATCTCGAACAATTTCGATAACCTTAACTTGATACGCGACTTCTGGTTTGTGAGGATCACCATAGTCAAAAGTAAACACAGTTGTGGCAGCACCCGGATCCTCCTCAGACCACCCCGGAGGTAATCTTTCAGTAAATCTTTTCTCGCTGGCAATACCACTTGGCTCTGCCCGAATCCGGATCCGGAGGCCGGCACGCACTATCGACCAATGCACTGCCAGAATTAACACTCCAAGAGACGATTTCACATTGTCTTTTTCTAGCGTGTATAATGTTTCTAATCCCGCTGGAATTTTAGTGGCAGACTCGTGCTCACCGGTTGTTTTTGGGTCTTTCTGTTGCGACATCACCCCTGACTGAATTTTCCTTTGTAAATACAAGTACAAAATTTATCAATATTATATACTTCGCCAATTCAACCCAAAACCAGCTTTTTCAAATGTTTTCAATTGTGACTCCAAAACGGACGAGAAAAATGGTCACTTGAGTTTTACCGAAAATGTTACTTTCGCTCTCTGAAAGGTAAAAACGCTATGCTCGTCTCTTACGCCAATTACTCAAACAGGTGATCAGTTCAAGATTTACCAACATGAAGTCACAGCTACTAGAGGTTAAGGATATTACGAACAAATAACTACTCTTCAAGTTGCGCTGTAACTAATTTTTAACCCCCCTCCATGTTTGTGCTGTAGCTTGAATCACTCTTAGTGGTCCATTAATAACTGGAACGTAAAATTAAATATCTACCCATGTATTCAATACATATGAAAGTACGACTACTACGACTTATAAGATAATAAAAATTAATACTACTAAAATACGTACACTCGCAAAAGGTACCTAAACAAATATCAAAGAGGAAAAGTCTTAAATACGACATGCGACACAAAAAGTCGCAGTAGCTTAGTTGCTACTGTCTTCAGTGTCTTCTATGATTTAATGTGGTATTACTGACATTTACATCATTTATTTATGATTATTATTAGGCTGTCCACCAAAATAAAAAGAAATCATTACAGATTAAATCTGTTTAAAAAATTTAAACAAAATGGTTAAATATAACTTCGTTTGCAAACCAAAATTCTGCTCTATCGTATCGGCGCACTACCGAAATCTCTTTCCAAAGTCTTTTGCAATCTTACTAAATCACGCAATTAAATAATAAAGTTACAAATAATAATAATATTTTTTCTTTCTCACACGGCGCTTAAAAGTTTGTTTTACTTCACGAAATTCTAGCACACTTAAAGAGCTAAGAAACTATAGCGAGTTGGAATTTCATGTTAATGCAATGTGCTGAAAGTATCCCTCAAAGTAAACTAGCATTCGGATCCGAATTCGAACAATTTGAATTCACTACACACGCACACATTTATGGTCCTTGGGAGGTTATTCTCAGAAAATATTTACGATACAGTAAATTGCGATTTCACAACTAAGTGCGACTACAAAATTTCGAAAGTCGTAACTCAGCACTTCGGATCGAACTTAGGATGATTTTAATTTCGAGAACAATGGTTTCTCTTGCCTCGCATAAAGCACTTTTAGAAATTCTCTCTGCATAACTGAATATCGTATCTACAACAAACCCACCTGCAATTTTCACGAGTTAGAACTATCAGCAAAGTACAATTTAATAATAAACCGCAACTTACATCATTACTACCTTACACACACACGCTGGAAATTGCTGCTTAAAGCATAAAAAAGCAAAAATTTATTGCTACATAATTTAATGCAATCATGCAATAAATCTTTCGTAAACCTCATTGTTATGATTGTTATACTTATATCTTAGAAGTTCAACGTTCAACATGAACAAACATTCAAACTTTTGTTCCAACACATTAATAAATCTGAATCTGAATAAACTCTTTCGCCATCGCGTTATAAGACATTTGTCAATGTCAATATTCACAATAACCAATGACATTTGAGCCTCCTTCTTCAATCTAAACCTATACAATTATTAGTTGTAACTGGAAGATATCTAAACACCTAAAGATCAGCCTAACTGATTTACGACTAAACGATTTTATGCACGGTGATTTTTTTTACAAATTCCTAAATTTCACACGTTGCCTACAGTTTCATTAACGGTGAAGAGCAGGGGCAAAGGAGAAAGGAAGGACAATTTACAGAAGTATAGTACATATAACGACCAGGTCACATGGGTCGCAACACTTCCAGTTCCTACATGCATTTCTTCCAACTACCCATGTGGCTATTAAAATTATTAAGTGGTAGCAACAGGTGAAATCACGATATCACGAGACGTATCATCATATAACCTCAAAAATAAAAAACTAAATCAGCTGTAATTCACTATCTTTCATTAAGTCTCACGTTCACGTCTATCAATGACAATTGACAACATGACAACTAGTAAATTAGTAATAATTTCGAATTTAGAATGAATGTAATCCACTCACCGCTCACTAAATCTTCAATCACATTAAATAGTGACAAATTGTCAATCCCAATTACTCCCTGAATAGAAGTTCACTTTCTGAAACTTTAAAAAAAGTTGTTAACAGCGACAATAGTACTCCTGTGAATTTGACTGTACTGTCTTGTAAACTGACACTTCTTCAAGGTTCAATTATTTTTTTGATGTCCGATGATGATGATGATGATAAATTATTCTGTATGTCGAAGTAGACACGTTGAATGAAGAGATTAATTTTGCACGTATAGCTACGCTTCACTCACGTTCCGTCCAGAACCGCAGTTATATAGCTATAGACACTGCGGAAAAGTACCCACACCTTCGGAAATGTACTGGAAAAGTACCCATTTACATACAGATTCACCGGAAATGTTCAGTGGCAAAGGTTTGTTTTGCTTTTTTTTTTGCTATAACCTTCTTTCGACGTTTCAAAATTAAATTTCCCTGTGAAGACCGTGACGACAATTTTATAGACTCGTGGGAAATTTAAAATGTTGACACGTGTGTAGTTCAAATGCGCCAACAATTGCTTTCCTAGTTGCTTTTGCTTGGAAGAAGAATAATCTGTTCTTTCGAAATACATTGAACTTTAGGCATCAAGAAAACTTATTCTAAATTCAAGTACAGTAGCTCAATGGAAATACCGAAGTGTGAATTAAAAATGTTTTTCTAGGATTTATGACGGTTTGTTTGTATTTATTCGGAGCGTGTAAAGAGTAAACATTGTAATTATTATTTTTTTTATAAGTACTTCCTAAGTAAGCGTAACAGCAGTTCAATAAAAATGTTAAAGTTGTGTATGTTGCTAATGCCCCGTGTATATTTTTATTGAAGGAGCAGGAGTGGGTTAAGGAGGTTTGGACTTGTTATCAGAGAGTAAGTAAAGATTAACGTGCTTACGATTAGTAGATTCTTTGATTTGTCTCTTACTTCAAAGGTGTAATATTTGTGAGTAGGTTAGTTTTTGAACAAAATGAGTTTAAGTTGTATTAATTGAAAGGTGACACCTATAGAGGCTTAGAGTACTTGCCGTGTAATTATGTATGGTTGGAGTTGGAATCATATAAGTATATACAAGTGTATGTTTGTTGGTAAACGGTAAGATGAACGGATGTAAATGAACGATGAACTGTGCTGATGAGAAATAGAGTAAAGGGATAATATGCGGTACGTGCGGTATTTAATTTCTGCGATGGATTAGTTTAGTGGAGTTTACACAAGTGTGGGAGTTAGGGAATTAATGTTTCGTATATGGTATGTAGTTTCAAATATTCTACGAGTTCTTTTGTTTTGGGAGTGGGATGAAAGCTGGAAGAAGTGCGTACGAATGTAGTTTGAGATTGTACGGAAGTAACCTGTAATCCCTTGTAATTTGTAGGTTTTGGTACAAACTGACTTTACCAAATCGCAGATGCCCTGTGTGTGGATAAGATTGAAGAAGATTTTTCGATAGACGTGGAAGCGCCGTAGTAGCTACATTTGTTGCTTGGTTGTCATCTCAGCTGCTGCCCCAATAGGGCGAAGAAAGTTCGGTGTATCTAAAATGATTTCAGCGCCATGAGTATGTCGAGGGGGGGAAAATTTCCAGCTGGAAACCAAGAAGAAGATTTAAGCTCTGATGAGTCAATCAGTTCGAAGAATAGCTCCCTTTACTCGAAATCCGACTCGGAAATTTCTTCACCCCGTGTCCAACTGTCTTCAAACACCACCCGAACAAGCACATCTAGTTCATCAAGTCTTACGGATAATTCAGGAAATCCAATTATACAAGACGCAAAACTTAGTAGACGCTTCTCGGACTCGAATAATTCCAATCCTGACTGTGATAGCAGAGAGACCTCGTGCCCGAGTCAGTCCCCTATTAAACATTCTCTGTGTCTTTCACCTGCCGCGGATGATTTTTCGTACTGGAAACAGGTGCAGCCAACTGAGGATTCTAAGAGAACATTTAGCTGTGACAATTTTGAAAAGAAAACCACTTCCGGATTGATAATAAGACCGCCGCTTACCAAGTCCAATCCGAAATCCAAATATTTTTGGTGGCCTCAGGTTAGGAGAGGGAAGGGGAACGGACTTCTTTTCAAAATGTATACCCTATCGGTGAAGTACCATCGAGAAATTTGTATAGTCTTGTTTATGGTAGCTACTGGGCTGCCTTTTTTGCGTTCAAAGTAAGTTTTTCATCTATCTTAGCTTATTTAAAAGGACTTCCAGGTTTGTATGAATCACGTTATTTGCTTTTTCAGACCCATAAAAACTAAATCAGTGCAAACACCGGGTCCATTTTTTGACCAGCAAGTTAACGGGAACTTAGTCGAGGACTTTTATCAAGGAGAATATGTAGAACTAGTTCAGAATAAAATTCCACAAGCTCCATCATTTGTTTTGTATTATGCTCCATGGGATTCTGAATGCCTTGCTGCCAAGTCCGTGTTCCTGGATGTAGCAAGACATTTTAAGCGAACTAAAGGAAGTCAAGTCAAGTTTTATGCTGTTAATTGCTGGTGGCCAGACGGACAGTGTCGCCAGAATTATAAAAATCTGTCCCACTATCCAATATTTGTGGCACATATCAATGGAGCTGCTGTATGTACATTCCGTTTTGCACTTTTCACTTGCAATACTCTAAATATTTAGCTTTATTTTATTTTTAATTACGAGGAGCATTATAATCAAAGGTTCGAATAACTTGTCAATTTTAGGGCATAATATATAATGGCCCAGTACGAGCAGAACTCATGATTAGATTTTTGAACTTGGTAATTCTACCGGTGTCTCGAATCGACACGGAGGATGAGCTATGGAGGTTTAGGGCTCAGCACGATGTAAGAACTGCCGGAAAGCTAAGCATACTCAGAATTTCCTGCAGTTTTATGGGTTGACCTGATTGTTATTGTTTTCATTTACATTACAGGCGGTTATGCTGGCATTCTTTAATTTTAGTATTCCCGAGTCTGCCGCGTCGTATGATATTTACTTGCAGATGGCTTTAAGGAATCTAGAAGGTGATCCGTTGGGTCAAGTTGGGTTTGGCGTGTTTTTGCGCCGTCCGTTAGCTGAAAAATATTTTGTTACAACATCGAATGCGATCTCGTTGGTCTTGTTTAACGAAATCCATACGGCTAAATGGCACGGTGGATTCCCTTCGCAAGGTAAGAAAGAAGCAAATAATACAAATAATATGTTTTGGGTTTTAAGGTTTGAGCAGCAAAATTGTCTGGATTAGATATGCGTGCCCCGATTAAGCAAGTAGCAGATTGGGTGATGGAACGGACAAAGACGACTCCCATTACTTGGGCTTACAGAGTTCGAAATGGCTTTTCAAACCGCCCTGTCACGTTAGGTCCGGTAGATTTGGCACAGGAATTGAGTAATGGGCCTGTGTTGCTCCTGATAACCCGGAGATACTATCCTTCTGCATATTCTCCGTTTTATGCTCAGGTGAAAGAGGTGGCCTTGGATTACTTTAACTGTAACAAAAGTGGGAATGTGACAAGATTAAGACGTTATGCTCATAAAATTAATTCAGGTAATGTACTTAAAGATCGACGTTGGTCTTTCACATTTTGTACTTATGTGTTTTCGCTAAACCAGGCTTTAGTTATGAAAGCACAATCTAATGGAGGGTCATTAAACAACATTTTATTTTGGATCCATTTCAGAATGGATGAAATTATGGAAGTCTATACAAAAAATTTGTTATACGTCAAAAAATATAACCTTAAGTTGCGAAATTATGATGGAACAGCTGTCCCACTGGAAAAGTAGTGAACTGTTGCTGAATCGGGAACCATTAATGGGATACGAAAATATTTCATCGGAATTAAATTTTACGGGATCAAGTTGCCGGGCCAGTCGTCCTTTCCGTTTCATTGCAATTGATCCTGCAGATGTGCCACATTTTATTGAGTTAGCTTTAGGCGGAATTTCACCTGTAGCTGAGTCCATGACGGACCAAGAACCTTTAGCCTTTATAATTGATGGGCAAAAAAATCTACTGCTACCGCTGTCATCCTTCAAAACGTCCGATTTGGCCAAAGCTATCCACAGCTACTCAATCTATGAAAGTACCTCTACCAAGAACCCCGAGGTGGTTAAAGTTATAGAGGGAGTTGCTCGTCCATCAAAGTTGTGGGTAGAGAAACTTGGTAAACTTTCTAAATCCGCCAGTGTTAAAAAGTTGAACGCTGAAGAGTTTTTAAGCATTGTGGACCCGGAAGAACCAGTTACATCAGGTACTGACGGTGGTGATACTCCTCTGCTGGTTATGTACACAGCCCAATTCTGTGGTTATTGTGGAGTTGCTTTGGCGCAGTTTGTATCGTTAGCAAGATTACTAGCCGACTACAATTTAAATATAACTTTTGCAAGGATTGACGTTTTCCGAAATTCATTGCCGTCACATTTGACTGTAGGAGATGTTCCCTCTTTCCTGTATTTCCCAGCAAAAAAGTAAGGATGGTAGTTTGACCATTAAAAACTATTTTCAAATGCATATCTTTTTAAATTATATATGTTTTCATGATTGAATCGTTCCAGTCGATCAGATGTACGAATATATCCTCCTGGAGAAGAAATAACTACAAAGAATCTTCTGAAGTTTTTACTAAGCGAGTTGGATGCAAAATCAAGGATAGAATTGAGTTTGAAAAGCCCTGTTTGTTTGCCAGCTGTGGATGAAGACTTTGTTACGTCAGTTAAAAATTCGGGAGGCAATTCATCGTGGACGAGAATGTCTGGTCTACCTGATGCGTTAGGCCCAGAAAATTGTCAACTCATAAACAAAAAATTAGTTACCGAGCAAATATCATCTGTACTAAAAGTGTTAAATTATAATAACATTCGAGATTGCTGCGGTGGAACTTGTAAAGAATTAAAAGCTCATCACAATTGTTTGCTCGGGTTGAACAAATCAAAGCCTGGTTACTTTAACGGCGATAAACTTCGTTTTATAAAGGAGCTCAGTCCAAGTTGTTCAAGGTCAAAAGATTCTTCAAATGATAATGACAATCATTGTAGTTGTAAAAGCAGTATAAAGAAAAGTATAAGCGGTGGTTCATTTCTAAATTCGGAAACCGTTTCTTTGTGGAGCAATCAATTGCTGGATCATCTCCGTTCCATGCGTCTACTATTGGATACGGCGTAACTCGTTAATAATTTAGCCGTCTTATGTAAAACTTTGACTTGATCTTCTCCAGCACCCTGTGATTGCGTCAGTGCTATTTCTTTGAGTGCTTACGGAAGCTGAACGCGTTTTTTACAATCCTTATCAGTTGTAAGACGAATCGTGTTCATTGTGGCGTTAAGGAACTTTGTAAATGTGTGATTAATATTTAAAAGTTAAAACATATTGCGTTATGTAAAGCAGTGGTAATTCTCGTAATTATCAAGCATTTGTATGCATTTTGAAATTTTGTGTACACTAGTGCAGTGTCAAGAAGTTCATGGTGGTTTCCCTAGTCCTGCAAATGAATCTTCATTATAACGGCTTCTGTCAACATTTGGCTAATGCCAATAGAAGCGCTTGATACGAAGGTGATAAAAGGAAAGCGTATCATTTATGTTAAAGTTGTTGTTATTGGAAATATTGACATTCCCGTGATTATGGTACGACGTTGTAGTTGTAAGCTAGAGTAATAACAATTGGTACGTACGAATTCTCTAGTTAATTTTATTTATTTTAGTACCTATTAGAACTGGTCCGAATATTTCCAGCTGGTAACTTTAAAATGCTGGTCTTTAATTAAAATAGCCCTTGTATAAGTTAAGCAACAGAATTCGACACAGGTTGTTGCATTAACTGTATTTTGTGATTTCTTATGTAATAAAAGCTATAATTATGTTGTGTTTGAACCTTGGGCCTTTGGTAAACTAAATGATGTCCTGTCAGTCCTACGAATACTCAAAGACCATAAATAAATTTAAGTGTATGTTAAAGGAACTACTCACGCATATTTATTTGTCCATTTATTTTTTTGTCACACCGTTCCGGAAAAATGAAATTCACAATGTCGTTTTTTCTGTGGTTTAACCAGAGCTGAAAACTGAAAGGTCTGCTGCTACGTGTAAGGTACTTCAAAAATTTATTGCAAGCAACATTGTTCCAATTCTTGATCCGAAGGGCGCTTTGGTCGCTGGTCAGCACTTTCTCTTGGTTGGCTTGCTGCCACTTCAGGTTTCCTAGGTAGCTCGTCAGGTAATTTTGTAGGCAGAGGTTTTGGCATTGCAGTATCCCCGGGAGTAGTTATTGGCAACTGTTTGCGATCCATGCCTCTCATTGATGCGAAGAAACCACGAGCAGTGTATAATATATGTTATGAATACAGTGCATAAGAACCCAAGTTGACCTTGAAGGTCCCAGCTGGAGTTCCGAACCCTCAAATTCTATTTGAATCAGGATCTGAAAATCTTATTAAAAATTGCACACAGAACAGGAACCATCCTTCGCAAATATGTGTACTTCGTTCGTAAGTAAATATTTAATAGAACCAGAAAGCGTAGTACGAGTACGAGTAGGACAGACACGACCACTACTGACTTGCCCTTGCAGTTAGCAGTAATCGTATCGCTTCGTATGCATATGGTAGACCGTAGAACGTCTAATATTTCGAAACATCTATTGCAATTTGCATTATTACCGCCTACTATCTCACCTCACTCACCAGTGCAGTACCAGTTCACCACCAGCTGGCTGGCTGATGATATTTATATTGCATTGCATTGGATGTGTTCGAAATTGCAAGTTCACCATTACCAATTACATTCACCAACCAATGCATTAATCATTGATTCGTGGTTGTTTTAAATAATTATTATTCAATTTCACTAATAATAACAATCATTATTCTACCTTATTTATTATGAAAAATAAACATTTTTTTTTCGTTTCTTATGGCTAATATTCACATTCAATTTTTAATGATAATAAATCAAATCAAATTATTATTTTTGCAGATTTGAAACTGATCTGACCTCTAGGCTCTGCTTGATCTATATTGATCTATTAGAGTTGTTGTTGTTCAGCTAGTTCTTCAGAAAGATGAAGAAATCCTGACGATTCGTCCTCCCCGCCCCCAAACCCAAATGCAATGCGGTTCATCTTAAATACTTCTGCACAATAATTTTTATTATTAAAGTATTTTTGACTGGGTCGCCCGTCCGAATTTCCCAAACGTCGCAGTCTAGTCTAAAGTTATCTAAGTTAGTTGATCCGAACATTCTTCTGAATAGTCCAACGTCCAACCGTCCAACCGAACCGAACCGAACCCTTCCAATAATAGTTCCAAGTTCCAATCGACTCGACTCATCTTTACCCCCGTAAAGAATTTGAAAGATTAAATCCGTATTGAGTGGGACACAACAAGGGCTCCACTCACCCTCACTCACAATATCACAATCACACCCATTTATATATTTCCCTAAATTTTGCACGAGATGTTAACAATGACAAGTGACCATTTTTTGGGGATTGGTGGTTTTGAATGTTCTGTTAGATTTAGATATCATACCAAAATGAATTATTACACAATTAGTTTTACTCATTATTACACTACAAGCAACAAATGATATCAATGCAATTTTTTCATATGCGATGCCGTGTCTAACACATTCAACTTTAATTGTCTCCATTACATTCTTTCTCTTGGCTTTAAATTTTCAATGCACAGAAGGTAATGAAGATTTAATTGGTAATTTAGTTAAAATGTTGATTAATTCTGGTTCATTTATTTTTTACAAGTAATTCACAAATTTCGTGACAGCCCACTTGGATAATTAGCACTGTGATTTACCAGAAAATTATTTCATGCTTTTGCAACTGATTTAGAAGTGGACTCCTGTTATTCCTGCACCTACAGAAAAAATTACAAGTTGAGGCAATATGTGACGCAGATAGAGCAGCTAATGGCAATAAATGATGCCTGTCTTCAAGGTAGCAAAGCCGAATCTCAAACTGATTACAAACGTGGAATAGAAATGCCTAAACAAATTTTGGAAAATTGCATTAATCCGAAGCAATCCTACTGTGTGAAACTGAGCGGGACACCTTTGGATAGTTCACAGGAGTACATAGTCCGTGGATGTATAAACCAACCCCGACAAATTGGTTGTAGGCCAGTGATACATGAAACTCTTGTCATACAAAACGTGTCAAAGTCCATTTACGAATCTTGGGGTTGTTACTGCAACAATACGAATAATTGTAATGGCCAAGAGAACTATGAACACCTACCCCATCATGCTATGTACGTAAAAAATTGTTGCTCGGAACGAAGGGTTTGGTGTATTGGGACCATGCTCTTCATCTTCATGATATTTTGCCTGTTCAATATTATGTTCCCACCCTGCACTCACTTCATTCGTCGTGCCTACGAATTTTTTACTGGTGCTGCCATGCATGGATTTAATAGAATGTAAATGATTTGTAAATTTTTATTTTATCATAATTACGCTAAGATATCTATACATGTTTTCTTTTCAATCTACTAAAATGGTTATTATTATCATAAAATAAGGAAGCAACAAATAAGCATGATTATACAGTACTATCTACATTATAAATCCGATAAATCGGAACTGATGTCAGAAATAAATTTGTTTTACTGTTGAATTTAGGCTGCAATAAAGCTCCAGAGTGCACCATTTCTGGCAGCGCACCAAATCAAGGGGAGATTCGGATCGAACGCGCAATCCAAAACCGTAGACCGCATTCCTTCGAGGGTGAAGACTCGAGAATTAATTTTTCGAACATCATAAATTATAACCTGGGTAGACAAAAACTCTTTCAATAAATTATTTCAATATTCATAATTTTAATGTTGTTATGAGTACGTCCACGGGGAGTATGTAAGCCCAAAACATACAGCTGCTTATTACAATGTGGTAGAGCCTGAATTCGCAAGTTACTTCCATTCTGTCCCCTATATTTCAGTCATTTTTCAAAATTTCCAAAAACGGTGAAAAGTTGCACTGAAAAACTTATTTCTGAACATATTAGTTCAAAAATGAGTCACATCACCCCATTAGTTCCGGAGATACAGCCTTAAATACAACAAATGAAGTTTCCGGCCATAATTCCGTAACAGTTTAACCTATTACGAATATTCCAACGCCGTTGCTTATGACACCCAGCACACGCTACTTTTGCTGAAATTGACGTAATTTTAAAAAATATAGTGTTTTGGGCTTACATATTTCTATCCATGCCCATCCATTCCTTCACATCCATGGACGTACTCTATATATAGTATTTCAGCAACATTATTGTGTTAACTATTCAAATGGCTTGAAAATTATTTTACAGTTCCCATTCAAGGACTGCAAAAGCGGAGGTAAATTGATAAATGAATCTTGCAATAAAAATATGCATTACCTTATTGTCTTCAAAACCCGTGGCAATATAACGACCGCACGGGGATAAAGCTGGTCGTGCGGTGGAAACAAACCCGTTCAAATTCACATCACCGATCAGACTGACGCTTCTGAAAATAAGTTTCATAAAACAATTATTTTTAATCCGTTTTGCTAAAGATACGAAATAAACTAGTTTCGTCATGCGTATCCGCCAAAACTGAATCTATAAAATAAACACAACCTTGATGTTCGGAAGTCCCACAGCTTAATAGGATCGATGCTGGACGGTGCGGAGGTAACAATGAAATTGCAGAGTGTTGTAGCATTTGAACCTTTGGGTGCCTCGTTCAAACGAATGCAGGTCAACGGTCTGGAGTGACTCTGAGGAATACTTAAAGAAACCTTTTCTGAGTTAGCATCAAAAACTTGCAAACATTTTGACGAAAGTCCGCAAATGACAGAATCTGTTCAGAAGCAAGTGGTTTTTATGGAGGCAATATTTGTAGCAATAACGTTATTTTGAAAAAATGTGGCTGTTGTATCAGTTCTAAGAATTCTAACTTTCATCTTTCATTGACACAACTTACTCGAGTAGAATTGATTGGCTGCTGCGAAAGCGCTAATGCTTTGACAAGCTAATGGAAAATTTCCTGCTTGAAGATGAATGTTCCCACTGTCTCTGAAAGCGTAAGAATAGAACGCTAATCGATTTTCTTCTGCTTGTAAAATGAACTTATCCATGAAATAAAACTGCGAACCGATGTGTTCATTGAATTTTGACGTGAACTTGAAATTCAGTAGTTCTTTTCCCCCACGCCAGTCTAAAACACTTGTCTTGCAGTCATTTGTTGCGACGAGCTATTGGTTAGAAAAGTCCATATGTATAGTGAGTAATGATTAATTCATTCACTACAATGCTATTTTGACCTCCTGTCTCAACCTAACTTAATTTTTAACTTTGTAATTTGTAACTAATTACGATAAAATTGATGAATCTCACTGGCAGGTAGAGCCCTTAAAACAATTTGGAAAAGTATTCAAAAAGACAAATAATAAAGTTTATACTAACCAAATTGTTTGAATTAAAAGAAAAGTTTGTAGAGGAAACTTTCCCGGTGTCTTTATACAATCGAATATTTTCCAAAGGTTGAGTTCTCAACACAATGAGTGGACTTATATTTGCCCCAATAGCCATTAATTTGCCATCTCGACTCTGGCCGATACGAATTGAAGATATTCCAGATTCTGACAATCGCTGTGGTAACTGAAAGCTATTCACGGAATCGAAAAATACACTTGGGTCTTCATAAGAGGATTTTGTATCAACAATAACTGATTGTCGGGGAGATGAAGGGACAAAAAGTGGAAATCCAGTTCTTGGTGACTGTGAGAACTTTGCATAGTCCCCTTTTTCTTTTCCGGAACGGGATCGCGTCTTCTGCTTCACTACTTCCACTTTTGTGAAAGAGGATTTGAGATGCATCGATGCGGCAGAGGCTGTTGAAAATGAACCTGAGCTTGTACTTGTCAAGATTCTTCGGGTGCGCGTTGGCCGTTTTGAGGTCAATCCAGACATGGACTTGGTTCCTTTTGGAGGGATATTCCTTGGACTTTTTAATTTTTTTCGTAGAACTGATTTACTACTAAAATTTTCGCTTGAAATTAGAAAGCATCTGCTGTCACCATCTAGGCATTCTTCACTGGTATCCAAACCCACCCGGAAGAAGTAAATATTTTTGTCCATGATTAACTGAATGGCACCTACGAGCTCCGATGAGGCCTTGTAATATGTAAGTGTGATTGTATTTACCATTAGGCCGATGTTTCTATCTAAATCTGTGGAAACACACAAAAATGAGAAAATTGCCATGTTATATATTTTTTGAATTCGAAAAAATTCAGACAACAACAATTATTTCACCTTCGTATCTTATGGATAATTCGACTTCACCACTCCGTAAATTCAAGAATAAAATTTTTTTAGTAGTTGCTACTAGTGAAAGTAATTGCGGACAAAGTGATTTCGCAGTTTGGGAATCACCGACTGTGCTTTGAAGGTTGGAGTTTTCGAACTCCGAATCATGTTCTGATCCTGATCCTGACACAGTTTCTTCAGGTTCGTTAGTGGTGCTTGGAGCATCATCTCGAAAGTCATCATTTATCGAGAGGAAGCGACCGGTCATAATGCGAAATTCAGCTTTCATTACTGGCGTGGCGGGTGGTGGCGGCCTCGCAAATGTGCTCACTGGCATTGGCTTTCCCATTCTTTCGTCAATAGAATCTAAAATTAAATATGAAACATGCGATAGTATGTAGTAGTCGCATGTAGTATGCGGGAGCTGTATGATTTTTGATCATACCACAATTTCCTTGATGACTTAAATGAGCTTCATCGATAATTTATTACCATCAACTCTGATACGATTGACCAAGGAAAACCCATGAGATGACACCAGCAGAACTTCTACGTGCCCATCAGATCCAAAGAGAACTAGATATGAATCACTTTCCTTCTGGAGAAAATCTGCCGACGCGATTGACTTTATTAATGGAACAGTTTTATGGTCCAGCAGCATCCTAGGTGAGTTGTCTCTATGTCTAGAAACGTCCCAGAGCTGAAGGATCACGTAGACAAAACTTAAACTTTACTGAAGCTTAAAATACAAGAAGTTAATGCTTTGTTAGAATACGGTAAAGGCTTAATGTAAAAATGTAAAAGGGCTGAAATCGTATATATTACTCTCAACGAGGTCCCATTGCCATGGGCTAAACCAATCACATGAAGTTTTCCTTCAGACATAAAGCAAGTAATCCAAGAGTTCGGTTCTTTAATTTTTTCAATGGTGACATAAATGTCTATTGAGGATAAGTCCAGAGATCCTTTAGGCTCCTATATATTGTAGTAATTACATTGTTATGAGCTTTTATGAATTTTCCTTCATAGTTGTTATTTTATGCATTCAAAAGGGAAATAATTATGCCAATAATTTTAATTTATGTATTCTTCGAATTAACTAACCAAATTTACGTACGAGGCGCAACGAACAATTATAATTTCCTCGGATTTTGACAATGCCATGTAAACATTCTTTTCCGTAGCAAACATGGCGCAGTGGTATATTTTCCCTAGACTTTTCACTACTTTCTTCCTCCCCCATTCATCTGTTGTAAATAGAGTTATAGTATAGTTAGTTTAGCAGCCTGTGACTTCGATAGAAATGAACATGAGAGGTTAATAGAATATAAATGAAATTCCTGCGATTCTTACGAAGTAATGAGTCTTTCTTCCATAAGTAAACTGCATCATCGCTGCATGTACATATCAAAAACGACTTGTTGGCTAAACCAACGCAAGTGATTTTCATATTGTTTTTCATGATTTTAACCTATGTTACAAAGAATACGGGTAAGATGGGCAAGACACCTGGATGCAAAAGCGTGTCTCTTGAGACTTGGATTTAGATGCTGAGAAAAAAGTAGTTACTTTGGAATCAGCATGATCATTATCATTTGACGATAGGTCTGCAAATTCTTTAGCTATTAAACTATCCCGGTAAGTAATAAAAATATCCGATTCTGTGGAGTAAAGGGACCTCTCTTGAGCCTGTTTTCCCTTCGATATGTGGAAGGGAAGTGGAAGTGGTCCTTCTTGGAAGATTACGAAGGACTTTTTCCCTGTCAATTTCATCTTAATTAATTTTTATTTTGACTTCCAAACTTCGGCTTCTTCCCCTATGAAATTAACAATAAAATATACAAAATCAGGGAAAAAGTTAATTTACCGTTACGGACTACAAAAGGAGGAAATTAATATATTTTTCCTTTTTGGGGCTTAGGAAAATACCTTGTAAAGTTGCAAATCCCCGGTAGACAAGTTTCCAGGAATCGATTAGGTTAGTATTCAATCTATACCTGTATGTAACAGTCAGAATCAGAATATAGTAGTAGATAGTAATACCATTTAATTTACATTACAAAAGTTTTTCATTACTAATCCTCCCTGACGATAGGATCAAGGATGATTGTACAAAAAAGAAAGTAAATAGCATATAAGTACTGACGTAAAGATAATAAATAATAGCTCTAGGAAACAATGTATTGCAAATATTGCAATGCATACATTGTATTATTTGGTGGTAGTATAAAGTATAATAAATAAGTTCCTAGGAGAGGCGAGGGAGAGGTATCTCCATCTTCCACAATCCAGAACCATAGTTTCTATAAGTTATGTATAGGTAAAATAACCTGTAATTTAATTGTTTTCTATTCGATTCTTTAAAAAATTACCGGTAAACTAAGTTATATAAGTAGTAGTAACGTCTTCCTAATAGTTGAAATTGAAATGAAAATTGATATTACGAGGTATTTCAAATCAGAGAAACTCGCAGTGTTAAACAAAAAAATACGTTTTTCATTTCGATGATTTCTGATTTCAATTTCATTATTTTTTCTTTTGTTTTTTCTCTGGCTTTTTTTTCAGTTGCCACCCAGTTTTAATGTTTTTGCAACACCACAGCACAGTTAACGAAATTGACATTTCCAAGGTATTTTTTATCAGGTTTTCAATTTGCATTAATATGTGCAGTATGTGCACAAACAAAGCATACATGCCTAATGTGGCTCCATCACTGTGGCAGTATATAAAATATTTTTAAACAAACCATTCATTTATATTTAAAAATGCAAATGTTATGGTTGAAAGAACAAATGGATGAAAAATGGCTGAAGGCTGAACTGAAAATTGGGTTTTAATTCATTTTAAAAGAAATAAAGCGTTCAAATAATTTTGGATGATAAAAATCTGCTAAAAATGTTCGAATCATTGGGTTAAAACGTTTTTAGTTCAACGAGTCTTGATGCAGGTCCGATTCCCTCCCTGCCTGAGGAGTCCCCGACTTCTACTTTGATTTCTTTATAAATTGGGAGAAATGGTACATGACGACATGGTATACAAGAACTTGAGGCATGATAAAGTGATTCATATAGAGAATTGAATAAGGTCTCTTTTTCTAGGAAAAATAATTTTACTTGTTTTTCATTAACACCAGTGGTTCGATTTTAAATAAGTAAAAACTGTTTAATGTGAATGCACCACAATGTTTAAGGATTAAGGAGTTGTAATCGACCGTCCAGCCAATCACCCAAAATTTCAACTAATGCGTACAATAGAGCATATAGAGTGGTGATATTTATTTTACAGAATGTGTATTTAACCATAAGTTACGTATATACACCGGAAAGATTAAAAACTTCGTCCACGTGGATATTTCTTGGAATTGTTAGCTGAAATTCGGGCACTTACGGCTTACTATTTAATTCAAGAATATTTGATTGAATATGAAAATGGTTAATTGAGGTTTATTTTTCGACCCCTACAGATATACAAGTTTTTATAATAATTCTTAACGGTGCAGGGTTTTTTAATTTTTCTTGGGAATTCTTCAGTATATGGCGGAAGTTAGGCAATATTCGGGTGGAACTTAAAATAAAATGCGTGAAAAATGAAAATGAGCTTCTTCCATATCCGGTCACGAGTAAAAAATCCTGATTCCACTCGATAGCACCCGGGTGCACGTTATTAGTTGTTAGGGTAGTATGGGTTAGTTGTTTGATGGGTGTATATTGGTAGAAACAGTTTCTACTGCAGATCAAAGTGTCCACATTTCAAATGTCAATTTTGCTTCTGCTGAAAGAACTTAATACTACGACAATTTAGATTGACATGTATATTTGCCATTCCAGACCTGCCCGCAGTTATAAAAATTTGCGCCCCCCCCCCCCAGAACCCAGCATTTTTGGTAGAAAAAATATTGAACAACTACAAGGTCGTGTGCTGGCAAATAAGTGTATTTTCAGGTATGGTGCTTCAGATAGAGAGAGAACGTAGATTTTATTCTACAACTGACAAAAAAACTGGTCTAAAATTTTCAAAAAATGAAGTCATTGTCTCTCTTGCTCCTATCAGCAATCCAATAACTTGCACCTGACTCACTGCATACTCCTGTTTGAAGTATGGTACACCAGGGTTATATATGGCTTGTTTCTCAAGATTTACAATATCTGCCTGTATTACCGAAGTTTCCATTCTCACAGTGGGGCCTATAATGTAACCTTGCTGTGATCCTTCCTTATAGCACCATATATCAATTTGCCTATTTGAACCTTCCTCACCTGTACAGTGAACTTCCTCAAATACATTCCATTTTTTGTCTCTGAGGCCATTGGCTATAATCCTCCGGATGTCATGATGTGTATGAAAGGTAATACCGTTAAATAACTTATTCCAAATATCCGAACGCGAGACGCATTCGAGATTCGAACCTACAAGTCGCGCAGACTGAAGTATTTGCTAAAAACATTTTTTGTATTAATTCACGTTTGGCAGCCGTTTGAGAAATACCCGGAAAAATATATAAAAATGAGTAAATAAGAACGAGCTCCTAATTTGAAAACAAATTCGGATCCCAAGACTATCCAAACCGAACGGTTCGGGTTTCGGGTACATAGTTCAAATCGGCTACCCGAATCCGACCTATACTTGAACCCAATCTTCCATTTTCGGGAATTACCTCTAGTTGCCGGAAGCTCTGAGTATATGCGCGACACATTCTTGGTATCCCTAGGGGATGCCTACCACTGATGATCGAGTGATAGTACGAATTACTTGAACGACCCCTAAATAAAATTTGCTGATACAACATACAAATCGTGATTGTTTTCAGGGACCATTTAATGCGCAATTACCCGCAATAATTTCACAAAAATTCCAAAATTTTGAGAATTTAGAAAACGATAACCCCATTGCACATATACATTGAAGAGTATGGTGGTCAGTGGCAGTGCATGGTCATCAAAACATTTGACTTCAAGTACACCGAAAACGACGATAATGGCTGCAATGGTAATAAAGTTGATGCTGTTAATTATACACCACAAGCTTTTGTACATATATTTGTACACAGGAGGTACTTCCGTGTGGCTGTATTTATATATAGTTCCCAATTTCAATTTTAAAGTCTATGGTCTATGACATTGCGCCTAATTTCTTTGTGTGGGAATTTAACGTATATGTGAGCCGTGAGGTGAGGTGAGAGTGAACTGCATAAACTTGTGTCTGCCCTCCGATTTCCGATATGCATCCGTGCTGTGCTTGTGGGGTGTACGTCTATAGAGTTGTATACAGTGCATATGTCTACCCTGCTGAAAGGTACATCATTTGAGTGCGCCAAGTGTGAACGCGAGCACGTTTATGAATTTCTTCTCGACCCTTCATGTTCATTGTTTGTTTGTTGCCGTATTGAAAAATCCAATATTTTGTACCAAAACACTTGGAAGATGTAGCATATTGGTTGAATTAGAATAGTACTTGACACACTTGTGTTTGCGACAAAGAAATATACTTCGAATAATTATTTTGAAGGGTGAAACTCAAAGAAGAGCTGTACTTGAATTGAATAGGGATGGCACGGTACGGTGGAAGCAGAGGAGGATCCAGAATTTCCCAAAATTCGGTAGGATTGCGTTGCAGTGGTGTTTGTGTTTGACCAACCCTTATTGATCTTGCAACAATCAGTTACAATTGTCTTATTAAGAGATTAGGGGTAGAATAGTTAACGGAAATTTTGAGCCTGATGTTTATGGAAGAATTATGTGTATTAACTATGTATGAAATGAACGGTGTTTATAATAACGTTTTTCTTATTTCCACAGGATCGAAATTTTTTGAAAGTTTTGGAGAGTTTGGAAGCTACGATTAGCTCGTTGGATGAGAAAAAAAGTCCAGCAATCCAGGAGATTTTGGTGAGTATGTAGTTACAGAGTAGAACATGTACGCGCATTAATTGGGTTGTATGAACAAAAGATTAAGCTAGGGGTGTATGTTTTTTGCCTTTTGGTTGCAATTTGGTCGAAAATCATTCCAACCAAATCTTTAATCTTTATATGCATTGAGCAGCAAAATAAAAATCGCTGTTGCGTGCAAAATCCGAAACACACACTTCCAATTAATACGATAATAAAGCAGAAAATAACCTTAAGGAAGACATGTAAATAAATTAAGAAATACATAGTTCATAACAATTTTCTACTTTACTCTGTGCTACGGTGCAAAGTTTTGTCTAAGATGCTCTTGAATATGCAAAATTTCCTCTGGTTCAGTGGAAGATCCTGTTACTTAAAGGAATCCCTTATTGGGGGACTACGGGGAAAAATTTTGTGAATTATTTAATCACTATATGTAGGAGACATTATTTTTATTTGTGTAAATATTGAATAAGTATTATATTTTGGACTTGAATTTTGCAGGCTGGAGATTGGCTGTTGATGTCAGGGAAGGTTGTTAAAAAAGTTGAATATTTTCTATCGGAGTTATTGGTGGTTAGACCGATATTTTGTCGGACTGTAATTCGGGAATTAATATGTAAGTTTATTACTCCCACGACGGATGTTGAGCCTTCCAAGCCGGACGATATTTCTTCAAACGAAAGGAAGGTTTTTGAGATTCTACACCGTAACTTGAGAAGAATTTTTGATTCCTTTCCCATGTACGCTTATTTTTTTAATATTTTATTTAAGTTTAAGAATTTGATAAGGTGGAATGTTTTACGCTCTGATCATCCTCAGTTATTTTGGTTGTTGTTCTTAAGTACTTTGGTAAGATTTTATAATATCCGATATTATTCACAGGTACGAAGAATATGGTGTTAAAACCATGTCGTCGCTGTTTCCTTATATGACACGAGGCCCCCACGTCCATTATTGCTACGTTACAAACCTCCTAACTTGCATTGGTTACTTGCCCCAATCTAAAATGCAGATTCTTCATATTATAGTACATAAGTAAGTACAAATATTTATATTTTATGTACTTCAAAAGATGAGCAATGTATTGTTATTATATTATTTATCATTTATCACATTAAATACTCACTACACATTAATCGGGATCACAATAACAAGTTCAATTCATGTTGGTTATTTTTAGGCTGGTTAAAATCGATTCAAGCATAAGACGGCAGGATGTGGAAGCACTCAGTGAGCACATTGAGGCTTCAAAAGACTTCGCTGAAAAAGTTAAGAGTGAAAACGGTGGATTTGAGACTATCGAACTTCATCATGAAGACAGTTTTGTGCCTAATCCGCTAATAGATACGTTAGACGTGTCTTTGCAGGCTGTGTTCCATTTCTTAGAACAGGATTTTAGATGGTTAATGGAGGAAAGTGAAAAAACTAATGACAAAACCGAAGTGTTGAATTGCTTCAGAAACTATGTGAACAACGTATTTGACAAGGAACTTCTGCCGTGTTTTGGAAGTAAAAATGTCCAGTTTTTGTTTTTCTATATTACGAGCCTTCAACCACAATTTCCACTTATTTTCCTAGATTCTCTATGGAAAAAAGTGGACTGTGTTAGTACCCCCACTGTTCTTCGAATTCAGGCCATGTCCTACATTTCTGGGTTTCTCACAAGGGCGCAGTATATTTCCTTTAAGTAAGTATCGTGTAAAACTTTTACTTAAAATCGTTGATTTGATTAAGCTTTGGATAATAAATAATAATAATCTATTTTGTGAAATCAGAACGGTCAAGAGGTGGTTGACAAAATTGGCAGACTGGGCTAGTGAATATGTAATTGAAAAATCATACGGATGCCACTGGGCATCTATTAATTTACAAGCTCATGGCTGTTTTTACGCTGTGTGTCAAACCATATTTTATCTAATTGCATTTCGTAATAAGGAACTTCTGGGAAGTCGTAAAGGTGAGCATCGAGCAACTACTTCTTACAAACTTTTCTGTCAGTCAGACCGGCGATTGATAGATTTCGAAATCCTTGAAAGAAATTTTAGTTTTACCACAATAGTTTAAGATGTCATTGTTGTAAAATTTTAGCATCCGCCTACATGACGACGCTAAATTTAGGAAGGCTCGTAATGTGCGAATTGAATCCCCTGAAAGCGTGCAATTTTGCAATTTCGGAAGCTTTTGTAGAAGCTCTTAATCACCACCAAATATCCTACTGCAGGACAATAGTAGAAAGAAATCAGCGGTCCACCATTCCAACTATCAATACGGGTTTGGATGATATTGGAAACTTCGCTCGTCAAGTTACGTCCAGTACTCTTGAAAGTTTCTTCCCATGCGATCCTTATTTATTGCCCAGGTAATTTAAATATGTACCTCCGTTTTGCTGTGCTTTACAGCCAACATATTTTTCTTTAGTTTAATGCTTTTAATATTATAATTTTCAATAACAGAACGAAAAAGTGGATTGATCCAATCTACAAGACCTTTGAACCATACTTACCTGAGGTAAAAATCGAGAAGGATGAACCATTAGATGGAGGTCATGATGTGGTCGACATGGATCTAAGTTGTAGTTTTAGTAGCGACTCCCCGCTAGCTCGTGGGTCTTTCAAAACACGTGGAAATATTCTGGATTCTCTCGAGTTTATGGATTGTTAATTATGATTTACCCATACTGTAGCTCTAGTTTCATACCAGTACATTTAAATAGCTGATCAACTTTAGAGTTAGAGAGCGGCTTCCTTGGCAGGCCGCATCTGTACGTTTGCATATTTCGCAGATTATTTCTTGCCTTCAATCATTATTTATTTTATGGGAACATGATTATTCTAATAAACGCATTTTGATTCTCTTTTACGAAATCTTCTATTTAATATCAAGTGTTCATATGCCTAACTCATGCTGTAAATAGCACAGCAAATTATTTTTGTACATTCACTCACATTTCTGTACTTTTCATCCCCAGTCTGCCTTTGCACTTGCATAGTTCACATTAGTTTTTATTATTAGTCTATGACTTGCTATTGCTATGTTGTTAATGTTGCCTCCGTTAATATTCCCTCTGCAACAGATTAAGAAGGCTGTGATGGATGTGATGGCCCAACTTGTTTCGTTGTAAGCATACACGTAATATATGTGCTTGAATCTTATTATGCTGGAAGTAGTGCGTTGTTTAGTATAAGACCATGGTAGTAGTAGATATACACAGTAGACCGGGGATGACTCGTGCAGAAACATGTCATCATTCAAAAGTATCAAAAGAGATACCACAAGATAAGAAATAATGCCTTCTAGTTTTTCTCATCCATCAGTAAGTTTTCTGAAACGAGTTCCGAAGTCCAATTATATTCATCACCAGGACAACACTTAAGCCCTGACTACCCTTGTGAATTCATTCACTCTCATTCTGTACTCTGGTAATGTAGAACCCGAGTTAATTTTCTCGGGCGAATTCACCATTCGGGCTCTTAACGCAGAACAAGAGTTTTATGGGCAGCTATTCGCGCGCACATTCAGATTTCATAGGGAATTGTAATTGCACTATACTATACATGGCATATACATACAAGCACAGAAACAAGATTTGTGGATTTGTGCGGACGACGATCAAACGACATAGGTAATAATTACTAGTAAATACATACACCAAAAACTGAGTTAACTGGAAAATGGTAGCCGTCATTGGTGGTTTAGCGACGGTCCTTGACAACATGTTGTGTGAGTGTATAATAGAAGTAAGTAACAAGTAACCCAAAGCGTGGATTCTTGCACATCTTGTCAAATTCCTTTTTCACATCCTTTGAATTTCTATGTACAAGTTATTAATAGTTATCGTTAAGAAAACATTCACTCTGGTCTCAAACATTGTACCGTAAACAAGTACAACAAGCTCTCTCTTTGTAAAGTGCACCTCTTATTTTAGTCAAACCCAATAGTTTTGATTTGTACTTAGACCTTAGACGCATGAATATTTTTGAGTATACATGCAGGCTCTGATTTATGTGTATATCTACTTATCCATTAACAGTTAATTGTCCCATCAAATCTGGCTCGCCAATGATTCACAAGAATCATCATGACGACTCATATTGAAATTACGTGATTATATTTTAAATGTGAATGTGAGCACAAAATTAGAAGCAGTTCCACTTTTGATTCTCATCACCAGTTATGAATGATCGTCGCACAGTCGTCTCTAATCAACTCGGTGTCATCACCATCCTCGTGTTGCATTAAAATTAAAAGTGGCCCCTGTCTGGTAAGAATTTCCGCTCTTCTTCTGCAAGTTCTGCACATTATATAGTGTTGCATGCACTCAATATATATACATACATGTGTTTCCTTTAAGTGAATTTTGAGAGCTTTTTGGTTGTCGTAATTTTTTTTAGTAAAGTATACTTACTTTTGCATTGAAGATTTTAACGTTTAAAGTTTTAATCATTATTGGCTTTTTCACGAATTTTTTCCATGCAATGCAATGGGTTGTTATTTGTCTACATTTATTAATAGTTTGTCATCGTCATTATGTGCTATTTTGTTGACTACATCGTTGGGCTGCCTTAGTTATTGTTAAGCTACTATTATTCTGTCAATTTAAAAAAATGTTTAGCTATTATTTGTGATGGGTACATATACGCACGCACTTGAGTAATGGTATACGTACTTAAGCTGTACTGCACTGGGATGGTGAATGGTGACAGTTTATTTAATTTTGTTGTGATCCCGTGCCGTGGGTAACATATTATATTTGTAGGCAAGATTTTTTGTGGTATTTATGTATTAACACGTGTTTGAATTATATTTATCTGCTTGTTACTTTGTTAGTGTGCAGTGTGTGTATTAACGTCAAAGTTATAATCATGCATCATACATAACATCATTACTTTTGGTATTTACACCGGAACCTAATAAGAGGAATCGGAGGGGTAGATTAGATAATTATATAGCTAAGCTTCGTGAAGTTTATGCGTATTTTAGTGAAAATCAGTAGGCTCGTATATTCGAAACAAACAGATGGCTGAAGTACTTATTTAGTTGCATTGCCCCTCTCAACTATGTTTTAAGGTGACTAATGTTTTATGGATATTTTTAAGGTGACTGTGACTAATGGTTCAGATTATAATGGATGTACGTACAATGTCAATGCATGTTGACATGGATTGTAATTTTAGGTACTAGTGCTATTTTTTATTGAGAAATGAGGAAAATTGAAGTGGCACAAGAGAGGAACGATTTTTCTTTCGTAATATTTTTAGATGCAGTTTGTTTATAGACTCAAACTCAAGTTATGTTTGGAGGGTGATGGGACATTATTTTTGGTAACTATGGTTCGGTGTGTATAGAAGAGAATTTTGGAAAGAACAGAAACGTCCTCTACTCTTCAGTACGCATTTTTGCAAGTTTAGAAAAAGTTTTTCACATTGTTGGTTTTGGGATAGCGCAGGGAATAATCGCCAGAAAATTTTTATGGTCTTGGTACTACAGACAAGAAAGTGATTTGTGCTGTGAATTTGTACTTTTACTTTATAGTTGTGTATAACGTGTACATATATGGGGAATATGAGTACGAAAACGATAGGGATGATAGAGAATCATGGCATTGTGATTTGAAGTGGTGTGAAACCTTGAGTTTGCTCAGGTATACAGCTTAGGAACAGTCAAATACGAGACTTGCGGAATATATATGTAAAAATACAACGTGATACGTGAGAGTGAGTTGATTTTTTTTTGCAAACCTGTATTTTTTGATGAGATTGCATGACATCCAACCAGAAAGTGGTGTCATGTCTGAGTATATGTGTGTTGTGTGCAGAATAGAATGCAACAGGCAGGTTGTAATCAAAGTTAGGTTGAGTACTGCTGCTGCTGGAAGTGTGAATATTATACGCGATAAATGTATGCATTCACATGTTTGTGTATTGTTATAAAACGGACATGTGAAGTGTCGATTAAATAAAATTATTGTGTGTTTAAAAATAAAATTCGTTTAATAGGGATATTTCAGACAATAGTTTATTTTAAATCAGTGTTTCTAACTTGAAGGTAACAATCCTGCCCTCATATTTAACTGAATTAACTGTAGTGAGTAAATAGAATAGCAACGAAAGTATAGCAGTGACAGCAGTGCAGTGATATGATTGAAATTGAAGTTGTGAAACGCATAGTCAATCATTCGTTGTCATTTTATTGCAACTTAATGTTTACGTATGGTTAAAAGGTGCCGTTTATTGAATTACGTTTGAAAGCAAGTCTGCTTTTTCAGTAGGATAATCATATTAATTATATGATTATCGTATTATTAAATTATGAAGAAAGCTTCGTAATATTTTCAGCAATTTCGTAGTGCAAATCGCAAAGTAATTAGCTTCTTTTTATATGTAAGTCGCAGTTATTGCCTCTTAGTGAGCAGTTGTTAAGATTCCGCTTATTGTCCGAGACACTTGCCACGGCGTAGTGATATTAATATAAGGCAAAATTGTGTTAAATTCTGTAGCTTTCACACATTCTGGAGTAGTAAACATTATTTGACAGTTCAAAATATTCGTGGACTAGGGGAATTTTTGGAAAGTTTGAGTTGCTTGGCTGATTACTGCAAATTAGAATTTATAATATACATAAATTGCTTTTATATTTTTTAGAAATTGTGGTTGGGCCGTACTTTTAGTTCAGAATGTCAGAGAGTAGAAAAGGCAAAATTACCCTGTCCGGATTATCGAAGGGAACTTCATCCAGCGGTACATTCCCGTCGTTCCGTTTCAGCCCTGAAAATGAGGAAATTGAGGAGATTATGCTACAGGATCCAACGGCAGGTATATAACATAATATCAAAAACGATTCTTGATTGAAAGTAAACACTCATGGTGGCAAGAAAGGATTAGTGTTGTTTATGTATTAGAAGGAAAGATTTCACTGGTAGAACGTAAATGCTGTTTTACGCGTACAGTTGATTGGTGTCGTTGGTCGTTTAGAATTGATAAGAAATTTTAATTTAAAGACGAGAGACCACAGTCATTGCCGGAATCTCCGAAACAAACTGGATCTGGTGGAGATGTGTCTCCATTAAAGGAGATGCTGAAGCATAAGTGGGCCAACAAGTGGGAAAAACGATCTCTGTCACTAGATTTGGATCTTAAAGGGAAGATCATCACAGCTATTGAAGATAAAAGAAAATCAATTTTTTCTCAATTTATTCCCGAAGAAACAGGGATAATCCCACCCTCTGCTTCAATTGCGGAACATATTGGCTTTGCCGGGGAGTCGGATCAAGCTTTGTCTCTGAACGCAGCTAAACACTTACTGGAAAGCCAAGTTATGGGTGGAGAATTTCGTGCGGATGTTGAGGAAGTGGGTTTAGACTATTTGGCAAATGCGCTACAAAACGAAGATAATCATTTGGACCAAATTTTAAAATTTAATGTTGCGCCGGACCTCCTTCAAGAATATTTTGGCGGTTACTCCCCTGTATACCACCATCACCCTCGTAATCAAAGCGAGTTACCGTTCTCTGAGACTATCATTGAAATTAAGAAAGAAGATTTAAAACCCGTCACTATTTTAAACAATATTTTATCCGCACTCGCTAGTAACGGATGGACCAAGTATTTGATAGGGTTAACTGCCGTTGCGTTGTTTCTACCGGTGTTTATTGCTCCTTTTTTGTGGATACTTGTTGGTGGACTCGTTGTAATTATTTTTCAAGAAAGTTTAATGTATAAACGCTTCTCCTCCAAAGTTGATCCACCAGATGAAATGCACAAAAATGCCCAGAGTTGCAAGGCAGATATTTCCTCATCCCAAAGTTCCTCCGGTGGAGCGTCTTCTAAAAACAACAATTCCTTTGAAGCCCACAGAAGTATTCAG
The DNA here is from genome assembly GCA_034693705.1 of Spatulosminthurus flaviceps. NCBI lineage: Eukaryota > Metazoa > Arthropoda > Collembola > Symphypleona > Sminthuridae > Spatulosminthurus > Spatulosminthurus flaviceps. The sequence continues at coordinate 6,721 of JAQFXU010000560.1, read as the reverse complement.
AGATACAGTGACCGTTCTCAGGTGATTTTTTCTTTGCTGTTTTCGTAATTAAGGAGATTTTTGAATAGCCAAGTACCGCTTGAAAGAACTTTTTATTATTTATAATTTAATTAATTTTTTATCTATTTGTAATGAACACAAGTTTTAAACTTTCCTTTATGATTGTTAGGGATGGATGACTGAATTTGAAGGTGAATACGATCCATTTACCTGTCATGTTGGGTTGACGCGTTTAGTTTTTGTTCGTCTGGAAGGGTTTACGTTGTATATCTCTTATCCACACCCTAAGCATAGGATACCGAAAAGGCCGTTGTGGAATGATGTCCCCATCACTACAGATATTACATTTGTTCGCCACAGTGTTTACAATATATCTGGAGCGACAGTATTCATCGCCCCTGAGCGATTGGCCCGCAAACGAGCTTGGAATAAAAAGTATCCCATTGCAATCCGATTAAATAATCATTCTGTTCTCACCACTGTATCTCCTAGCTCAAATGATAATACTGTTTTGGGAGATTCTGCTACTACTGCTGAAACTTCAACTGCTAATCAATCGCAAGGCGAGACAAAAAAACCAGTAGAGCCCAAAAAAGAAATTGTACGAGAAGACTGTAGCCAGAAAGTTATTTACCTATTCTCTAGAACGGATCGTGAAAAAGACGATTGGTAAGTTAAAATGCAAGAAATTGAAAAGGAAAATATTTTAGTACCAATTTAAAAACAGCACAACTATGAATGTTTTCCGTTCAAACAGGTTCCGACGTCTTGTTGCTGCTACTGTGACAAGACAAAATTGTCGAGATTCCCCAGAAACTCTTTCCGCAACTGTGAACGAGCAGGAGCATTTGCAGGAGTATTTAGATTACATGCGAAAAATCATTCCTAATGTTACCTCAGAAAATCTAGAGAAAGCCAGTAAATCTTTAAGCAAACCAGATGGTGAGAAGGACGGAGGGAAGAAGGATGCCTCTGTCACATTTGACAAGTCTGAAAGTAGTAGTAATAGCAGCAAATTTGACGAGACTCCTATGTCATCGCGCAAGGGCTCCCCTGCATTACTGGATGACTCTGTGGTGCTAGAGAAAATATTTACCGTCCCACACAGCCCTGTTTTCCTGAATGCGTTTTTGGGAAGGCTTTTCTATGATTTCCTTCGTTCTCCTCACTGGACAGCCAAAGTTAATGATCTGATTCAAAAGAAATTTAATTACATAAAACGTCCACAGTTCCTCGATGCCCTGGTTGTTAGAGATTTAGATTTAGGATCGTCCATCCCCGTGATTCAGAGGTATTGCTACATTAATACCTTGTAAATTTTTCTGGATAAACCTCACTGTAACTTTTATTAAATCAAACTTGTTCATTCATGTACTTTTTTCAGAGCTTCATCTCCATTCGTTGACAGCCAGGGTTTGTGGATTGATTTGGACCTTACATACGATGGTAATATAACTGTTACGCTTGAGACTAAATTAAATCTGCTGAAGCTTCGGAAATCTCCTAGCCAAGAAACGCCAGAAGAAGTTTCACAAAGCAGCAACGCTAATTCAAACGCACCTTCTAGTGGTTCATCTGCAGCTAGTGACTCCTCTGCCACGTCAACGAAAAAGTCTGCACAGAATAATTCATCCAATGGAACAAATATGAATCAAGGGTCTGGAAATAGTCATGAAGGACAATTGTCCACAGCGTCCTCTTCCACGACAATCAGCGCAGGTAGATCCTTAACTCCACACCAAGCCGTAGCTAACATGTTCGACTCCGACGCAGACGATAGTGGGGAGTCATCCGAAGACGACACAAATCCCGAAGACTTTATTGCCAAACATCCCGATTCCTCATCGAAAGACGATGTACAAAATCCTAATGATTCTTCAAGTGGAGCATCTTCTAAAGGAAAGAAAATTTTGAAAATGGCCGAAAAAATCGCTAGCTCCAAGTATGTGCAGCATGCGACAGAAATGAAAGTTGTTAAGAAAGCGATTGCCAACGTCGCCAACACTCCGCTAGTACTCTGCGTGGAGCTAAAAAGCTTAGTTGGCACTCTGGCACTCAATGTTACCCCTCCACCCACTGACAGACTTTGGATGGGGTTTCGTCACAATCCTGTAATGCAGATTAGCGCTCGACCTAAGTTCGGTGCTCGAGCTGTTAACTTGACGCACGTTACGGACTGGATTCAGAAAAAATTGCTGCATGAGTTTCAAGTAAGTTTCTTATTTTAAAATTCTTCCTTGTTATCATCAGAACTCATATGCAAGTATTTTCGCCAAGTTTCTTTTCAGACCACTAATAATGAATTTTCTTTGTTTATAGAGAGTGATTGTTTTCCCAAATATGAACGACGTAACAATACCTCTAATGGAGTTTAAGATTCCCAAGTAAATGGATGTCGTCACATTTCCTTAAACCTCAAAGTTCAAATCTTTCAAAACCCGATATTGCAGGTTGAGTTGAATCAGTAAAATATATGAAAAAAATTTGCGCATTGATAATAGAAACTTTACTCATCCCGAGACTTCTTTTATCGTCTTTCGGAGAAACTCTCGTCGGAACATAATGTAACTGAAACATTTAGTCTAATTATTACTTAAATACTTATACTATGGATTTGTTCGGGTGCTGAACCTACGTAATTTGTGATGTCTTTTAAGCATATTTAAGTATCAAGATAATAGATGTGATCAACATTTTTTTAAGTATCTCAAACATACAGTCATGTATATTGCTGAAATGCTGCTGTGTCTCAAGTCTGTTATAACGTCTATGGAAGCCCAATGAGTTGATTCAATAAAATATTTTGGCATTTTTGGTGTATTGTACCTATACAGCCCCTCGACGCCTCGCAATTATTTCTAACTCTAAATCGCATGTCTACAGGACCTCAGCCTCTCAATTAGACATCCGTCACAAATCAGGTCAGCGACACAATCATGTCAACCATTGTTAACTGTCATCTAGGTATGAATAAAAACTAAAAAGTATGTGCACACATATGTACTCAGTATACAATTTTAATAATTAGATGGCCATATTAGGTAAGGGCCACCCTTAAATCCAAATAGTACTAAATCCGTGGGAAAGGTACACAACACGAGTGACAAAAATTAAGGCTCAAACCATATTAAACTTTTATTTAGCAGAGTAAGGGTGAGGGTTGGTAGAACTTAATTTAGGGCGAGTGGAGCCTTGAATCATGTTGAACACTCATTCGATATTTAATAAGCGCACTCAAAATTGTGAGTGATGGTTCAAGTCAATTAGTGACTAGAATCTCCCTTCACGTATACGAAACCCGGAAATAAGTCAAAAAACCTCTGAGAGCATAATGGGTTTAATTAAAGCAATCATTTTAGGGCGAGATACAATAATAGGATCACACTCTCACTCGATTCTCAACACTCTCACCGGAGTGCTACCGTAGGCATTAGTGTCTGACATGACTACCACCCATACTGAAATGTCTGAAAAATATAGTAAGAAAGTACAAATAGAATATGCAGGTTAACTTTATAACAACTGACACTGTCATGTGTCAAAGTAAAAAACACTATTCAGGCAATCTGCCCTTCTCCCGAATAAGGAGTGCTCAAATGATGCATTTGATTATATGTGAGTACAAGTTTCAAGTTCATGGCTCACCAAATTTGACCAAATTAATTTGCGGGTTGTACAACAATGAGTACTGCTCAGTTAGTAAACCGAGTATATATACTCACTGATTGTGACTATTGTGAGTACTAACTTTGGTTAACCCAACGGCACGAAATGAATCCAATTTTTTATTGGATTTGAAATTTGAAGGTACATAAAATCATCCCAATTCTAAATTGGATTAGTATGTTTGCCAGTTTCTGTGTCCAATTTGAAATTGTCTCAGTTTTTGGTTCCATAGTTTCAATATTGGATAACTTTTTCGTGTCCAATTTGTCCAATTTACTCACGACTCATCACAACTTGGGAGTTGGGATTCCATTAGAAAACTTAAATGGATCCTCCACCATATATATAATCCAGAGAGTAATCAGTCCAGCTTTTTCAATGGCGTTTTAAAAAATTGAAGTTCCTTATCCAATCAGTGAAAACGAGCGTAAATATTGGCGGTAAAAAGCAGGCACAACTTCTTTTCTGTATGTATTTGCATATATGCGGACGGAGTATAATATAGTGGTTAATGTCTTACGTACAAATTTCAGAAGCCAGCGGTGGCTGGCTAGCAATGTGCAGCAGTCATTGAAAATGTAGAATAATTTTATTATTTATTAATTTTAACTCGAAGTTAAACAACAACTGTGGGGCAACTGCTTGTTTCTATATATTGCATGTCTGTGGGCTGCAAATGTATAATATTGCCTGTGTTAACCATCCCTCCCAAACTCCCAACCCAAGAGCCTTGTGTAGTGTAAAAAAAATAGTTGAGTTTTGTTATAAGCAAAAAGATTTTTGGACTAATGTTTGTGTATGTTGAGAACCAGTAAAGTATTAGTATTAGATATATCCATAATTGGTAATTCGTACTGGGTCAACGAATATGTGAAAGTGTTGTCCAAACAAGTGGAGATTAACGTAACGTATAGACGGCCGCAAATTATGGTAATATTATAATTTAGCATAAAAAACATGTAGCATAAATATATATATATGTTGAGTACATGCTCAAGTCCTGAAGTTTAATGTATATACTCTGTTTATATATACTCTATCCGAGGTGGCTGAGTTCTAGTTACCCGGCCAGACTCTATGCGGGAGCGCTCCCGCCATAGCTCCCGCCGACAAATACATGTAATAGCAGCGCGCTGATATTCACGCTGCATTGCACTCACACACTGCATTCATACATTGCGTGATGACATGAAATTGTTTTTGACTTTCCGTTACGTCGATTGGCAAGTGACAAAGACAGCTAATTGTCACATTAGGTGACACATAGGACTGTTTTGAAGGTTATAATCTGGGGTATCACTTTATCCGTACAATTTGTAGTGTTGAACGAATTGCAATAATGGCTCTGAATTTAGATGTTCTGAAAACTCCGCGAACGGGATTTACTGACTTTGTTCGAGTTATCGATACCGAAGCTAAAGCTCAAGAATTGTTTCAAAAATGTAGGTTAATTAATTTTAATCAAGGAATTTGTGAATGTGGGAATAGGTTTCTCCTAAAGAATACAGATTCGTCGATGAGAGCTGGATTTCGATGGAGGTGCTTATCAACTGTGCATACGACTCCAAAGAAATTCAATCCTCTTGGGAATAATTACTTGGTTCGAGAAAATTCACACTTGAGTTATCTGAAGGTAAAAGTAATTGGTCGGCGGGAGCGTTGGTGGGGGCGCTCCCACACGCTACCGCATGCGGGAGCGTCCGGGAGCTTTTTTGAGTCTGGCCGGGAAACTAGGACTCAGCCGAGTAATCGAATCGTATTTTTGCTTTGGTTAATGTTTGTCAATGTAGTTATTTCAGAAGAATGCAATTCTTATGGTGGTTACTGAATAGCAGTTGTTTGACTATGAATTAAAGCGTTTATTTGTTTGTTGATATTGTTAAATGATTTGGAAGTGATTTGTTTTGTTTTGAAGGTCCGACGCGTGTTGGTGAAGGCACCTTCAAAGGCGCTACAGCTGACGGGAAAGAAAGCTAAATCAACAATAGAAGAAGAGGAATTAGATGTTCGGAAAGACAGTAGCAACTCGTCATCTACTTCGGCGGCTGTGACACCCCCTCAAAGACTAGAGAAAGAAACTCCCAAAAAGTCTGCAAAAACTGGATCGGTAGGGAAAAAAAGAGGGAGGCCTCCAAAGAGTAATAAGGTATCGGCTGAAACTCAGAAGAAACGATACCGTCCACCTTCGTCTGCGTTGAGAGAAATAAGGAAGTTCCAAACGTCAACTGACCTCCTAATACCGAAGCAACCTTTTCAAAAACTTGTGAGGGATATAACTTGGGCGGTAACTGGTACGGCGGACATTCGTTATCAGTCGACTGCGATGGGTGCGTTGCACGAAGCAGCTGAAGCTTTTCTCGTTGGTTTGTTTGAAGATTCCTATCTACTAGCTCTTCACGCTAAAAGAAAGACGCTGATGGATCGTGATATGCAACTAGCACTTCGAATTCGGGGCCATAGGGGTCTTTGAAACTTTGACCAAGCATTCTTAGTTTGAGAACGTAAAATATTTATTAATATATTATTTATTTTGTATTTATATAGATATATTAATTGTATGTATTATGTAGATTAATATAATATTTATTTATTATATATATTTATTAACATAGTATGTAAAACTACGACTTCAAAGAAATGCCACTCTCACCCTGGGTCTAGGACATCTAGGGTCCAAAAGCCTTTTGGTCCAAATTATTTCATTTAGAAATTTTGTTTTTAAATATTTTTTCATCCAGAATTTTTGGCGTCCAAAATTATTTCCAGTTTTGATTTTTTAAACGGGTCTCCTTAATAACGAGTAACGAGGCATAGTTTTCATGCAGTCTCTTGGCATGTTAACGAGATCTTACAGCACTGATTATTTTGACCACAAAATATTTTGTCCAACGCAATTTCATCGAGAATTTTTTTCCAAAATTATTTCAACCAGAAACAATTTTGTCCAATGGTATTTCAACCAGGAAATAATTGGCTAAAGCCCCATTTACACCGAACGAGCTTCTTGAGAAGCTAGCAGAAAAAGCTTGAGCTTCTTTGTGACGCACGTTCACAC
>JAQFXU010000559.1:0-48214 GCA_034693705.1 Spatulosminthurus flaviceps | reverse complement strand
ATGACAGTTTTTTGCGGTTCCTGTAAAATTTACAAAAGTGGACTTATTCCAGTTTGATTCTAAAGTCCTCATATATCGTAGCATAGTGAGCGTAGAGAGATAATTTTTTATTCTCCTCTTGCCTTTGACCTATGCTTGTATGTATGGTTGTATGTAGTTTGTAGTTATGTTGAACAAAAAAGCCAGTTACCGATTTATTGACAGGGGTTGTCAATTTTTTTTTCCACCAAACTTGTAGTAAGAATGGTTATGAGAATGATTGGGGATGGTTGGAGTTTATACTAAAATCTTCTTGACATCTACCTCAACTTTCTTTGTCAATTATAATCATTTCATTCCTATTCAATGATGTAATCAAATTTTCTCATTACAATAGAGTGGGTTCTTCTATATGCTAAAATGTATTAAATACATGTAAGTGCCTTATCCTATGAGGATTTTGCTCGTAAAAAACTTGGTTTAGGTGTTTTCTTCAATTTCGTTTTAGGTGGAGTTGGTGCATTAACACAGTGAATAAGGCTTGGCAGACACTATTCACTACACTGATCATTACTTGTTTCTCACCTTCATTTTTTAGCAATCAATAGGAAAACGATGAGGATTTTATTACTTAAACATTCCCTGTATATATTTACTGGAACCAGAAACAAATTATTTTGCAAAAATTTCTGACGTAATTTATTCAAACTACATAAAAAATAGTTTCAATAAGGAGTATAACTCTCCTGTAAGAAGAATCCTGTAAGAATCCTGTAAGAAGAAACTTTGGTGGTAAAAACTCCCAAAGTGTAATAGCTGAGGTTAATTTTAAATTACCAAATATGCCATATAAAACTGGAATGGTTGTTGGATTTATATTTACATAAATAAGCGGGAGGGCGAAGGGCTAATTACATCCTACGTTTCTCAGATAATTATATAGATGTTACAAGATAAGATAAAAAAAAAGAAATGAAGGCAATTTTACAAAATCTCGTTTTAAACAACATACTATATGTACAATACACATAAGAGAAACGGATGAAGACTCTTCGTTGAAGAGTATGTGGCATTTTATAATGGGAATTGATTTGAGGATTAAATAAGAACGCTTGTTTGGATTCACTCAGACAAAGAGGAATTGCGGGGATTTTATTGAGCATCAATCGTTTAAATGTCACTCGGTAATTTTGGGGCTCTGGCTCCATGAATGCATTTCACTTATTTTTAGCATTTACTAACTAAGCCTAAAAGTCATTTTTTAGTGTGCAGGTTAGTACTTACTTTTCATGGGGAGGATAAATACATATATTTAACTTGCCTTTTCCCTCCTATATAAAAATCTTTATAAACTAAATAAGTAAAATGGATAAAGTCACTTGATTCATAACCATAATAGTTAGGAGGAGTGACTTGATAATGTAACCGTCCAAAATTGTATAAGGCACATTGAAGAAAAATGTACAAGTACATAGATATTATGTGCAGTGTGTATATCTAATAAACATACCTGGCTTTTTGTGGTGGATGATTCCCATGGAAGGGGGTACATTAAGAAACACCCACACGACATTTTGAGCTGTAACTCGCTCAATTTACATTCTACACGCATTGGGAGATGGTAACATCTTGTGTGTGTGTGTGTGTCTGTATATATAGTGTGTGTAGTAGCTTTTGTCTGGCCTGGTTTCCTAAACGTCTGTTGTTTTTCTGCCTCAGAAACCTACACGCTGTTTATAGTGTTGCTCCTACTACTACTGCCGCGCGGTCATTGTGAGATGTTACACGACACGTCACATCACGTCTGAGACAGGAAGCAGACCTTCATCGTCATTTCTCACTCTCACACTCTTCCCCTATATTCTACTCTTTCAAAAGGATTAATAAGATTCAACTAACAATCTCCCTCTTAACATCAAATGTCCATGACACTCATCAATCAAGACATATTTAGTTAATCAGTAGAATTCGTCATTCCATTTGTCTCCATGAATTTCCATTTACAAATTTTCTTATAATGAGGAGGACTATACTAGCTTAAGCCGGAGTATAATGTGTGAGAGAGAGAGAGATAGGAGGGGGAGGTAAATGTCATAAATCATAAGGAAGTATAAGCAAATTATTCTCCCAAGATCTTAACTTATATATTGTAGGTGGGAATGTAAAAGTTATTGTTTCCAGACGCGGTTTGACATTGCAAAATGTACCCCATGCCCAAAACCTTCCAACAACTCATCCTCATCTGATGCATATGATGATGAGATTCTCTGCTCTCTTCCAACATTTTTATTTCTTTATAGGATTTGATTTTTTTGGACTTACTGATCCGACTTTACCTGCCCATTAAATCTGATGATATACCATTAAAGAGTTTGTGCGTGACCTCAGATCATACTTTTTTTCTACTTTTTTTCCATTATTTAGTATTAATAATTGAGTCAAAGTTTTATATCGTAGGAGACTACTTTAGTCATTCCATGTTTAATGCAAGTAATCAGGTTTTTCACATTCAACCTCCGTACAAAAATTTCATTCTTTAATGTTCTTCAGGTTTGTCAGTAGGAGTGCGTATATACATACACAATGCTGATACAAGCAGACATCGTTGAGAGCTGTCATTTCTATATGTACTCATCAATATCCATGCCTACCATAACATTTACTACCATATTTTCCCTTCTTCCCTCGTTCCCCCTCCTCTTAATGCTATTAGCGGTTAAGAGCCTATCCTAAGCATATGCAAAGTATACTTGAGAACTGTTTCCTTTATATTTGGGCAATGAATGCAATAATCTTGGAAGTAATCAGAGTAGAAGAGTCAGGAAAGGGATAAACCCTATGGAAAAAACAGCCAAGTCAGTCAGAGAGAGAGAAATGGAGGGACAGGAGATAGGCACACATAGAGAGAGAGAGAGAGAAAAAAACAAGTACTCATGATCACGTTCCTGAGTTTCCACTAATACTACTTGAGGGAAGTTCAACGTGAATGACATGAAATGAAGAGGCGTTTAACGTCCAAAGAGCTAGAGACGACGGGGAAAAAATCTAGATTTATAGATGCACACAAACGTAGTAAAAAAGAGCGGATCGTTAAAGAGCAATAATAACAAATACATATTTTTTCTTCAATTACTTAAGATTTCCAATAACCTTTTAACAACTACCGTAGCCTCTTTTCCCCCATGTAATTACAAGGCTCCCATTAATTTTGTCCTAAAAATGTATGTATACAAGTAATATGTGTACGGAGCTTGAGAACATGATAATGGCTGAGATAATAATTAATACTAATTGGAGTTTTTAGTGCCGAGTTCGTCAGTACTGCTATATCATATCGCATTCTGATAACCCACCCATGTTATTAGAATTTCACTTACTCACTCCCATAACAAGTGTACATATTGTTATTTTCTCATTAATCCTCTTCTTCAAGAATGTCAATAAGAATGTCAATTGCTTTCTTAGCCTGACTTTCTCGCAAATCCTTGGCATTTGTAGGTGTATTTGTAAACTCCGTTATTCCACAGACTATTCTGTACATACCATCACATCACATTACCAATAGGATGACAGTTTCTCAATGATTTCCGGTCCGCAAAGTTAACAACGCCAGGTTTGAGTCTGTGAGCATAGTATGGTTATATTTACATTATAATCAAATAAAATGACAGTCAAGGGTTTAAGTACTAAAAAAGAAAGAAAGACGGAGAGATCAAGACCGTTGTGTATACGTAAAAGACGGAGCGTATAGCACATGATTTCCAAAACAAATGGAGAGTAAATACGGAAGTATTAATTAAGTAAACAGAGGCCGATCTTTGTGGGTAGCTCCATGGTATATTTATGGCTTTTTTCCTCCCTTCTCTTTTCCATTGAGAATACTATATGATGGAGGAGATTACATGCGAAAGGCAAAAGTAAACAATGAAGATCAAATAGAGACATGCCTGTATCCTACTTACAAGTAGACACATACGCAATTAAACATGTCATCTTTCTTTGTCATAAAGAGAAGCTGAGCACGAGGAGAGACGAGATTATAAGAGCCCGCAAATGAGAATTTATTATATTTGCATCACACAAGATATCGGTCATCTCTCCAACCACGCTAATGTAACTACATTTGGTTAGTCATATGTGGCAATGTGGTTTGTATAAAGTCTCTTTTATGTCATTTCCCATCACAAAATCTCCACAACTCTTTTTTTGGAGCTTTATTTTTCAATTTGAAGGAGACAACTATTGTTGCTTCTAATTTGGACTGTATAGTAGTGTAATAATGGACGGAAGGGTATAGTTCCCGGTGTGATTCTCCACTAGTATGACATAGTGCATAGGAAATTAAATCACCTGCGGGGAACTCATTGCAATAAATTTTCTTTTGACTCCATCCATTTGAGCTGTCCATGAAGAGGTTGGGAGACCTATGGATTGTAATTTATTTTGAAAATATTTAGAAATGAATGTGTAGTTAAATCCATAGGGATTTAAAAATATTTTTTTCTTTTCATTTATAGTTACTGGGCATATTGGTTAATTATCTTGCGATCAGTAGATACGCACTCGTGCATATACTCGTGTTTGCAGTCCAAATCCACGCTAAACACTCAAGGGCTGAGCTGACTGAGAAGCAATTTGTCTTCGAACTCTGCGAGAGAGATAGAAGTATGGAGAGAGAGAGAGAGAGGGAAAAAATGTAAGATTAACTGCACTGCTGAGTTTTGTATAATAGAATTTACCCATAAATATGAGTAATGAGAGAGATTCTCAGTGTGATGATATTCAGCTTATTTCTCAATGGTCTTCTTCTATACATGTACTTGCTCTATGTATATTTATATATTTTTTATATATGTATAGGGATTTAGAATAAATAATGCTTATAGATTTTTCTGACTCTCGTCTCTCTTGAATCTCCTCCTACGACTACGGACAATCATGTATACAAACAGACAATCAATGACTCTCCTGTGAAACAGACACTCCGTCCCGTGAACTTTATGAACTATTAACACCTACGCCGAGTCTTGAGCCTTAACTTCACATGTATGTGCTACATTAATGAATCTTCCCCAATGCAATGTAAAAGAGTATTATTACGATATCTTTTAAAATCCTATACACGCACAATTCTATTTATTTCTTGTCTCTTCCTCTCCCTCTCTCTCTCTCTCTACTCTATATGTATGTATTATTATCTGTATTTTTATCTTGGAGCAATAATTGTGATGGCAGAAATTGTGAGAAGAAAAATCTTTAAATTTATTTTATTCTTTGAATCAAAAACCCATGTGATACTCCCTCTCTATATACATGGCCTATGTTGAGGTCTACCTATTCTTACGTATCTACTAATACCAGAGATTTCCGTATAGTGTTCATTTTCTTCCTCTCACGATACATAGCATTCAGGTTTGAAGCTAATCCAAAAATTCTCCTCTCACTCTCTCAGACTCAGTCCGTATCTAGAACTTGGCTTGAAGTGAAACAATTTAACTATCCTGCCAAAAAATCAATGTGTTTCATGTATGTTTCTTCCTATCTCTCTCTCTCTAGTATAGTATTTATACTGTGCAAGAATAAAAGTTGGATGTAATTGAGAAGGAAAGGGAAATCTTCATGAATGAAGCATCAACATAAGGATCACACTTTACCTATTGTGCAATTATTATTTCCAACATGTAGACCATTTGTATTACTCTCATTCTACTTTGCTTAATTATTTTTAGGGAATTATCCTCCAACTATACTTCAACAGTGACTTACTATTAAAAAATTTCTCCTATGTACACATACCTTTACGTCTCACAATCAGACTTTCCTTATGTTATTGATTGTCATTGGAGGGAAACCAGAAGGAACGGGCGTTGGTAGGAGAACTTTGTCTACTGTGAACAAGTGTGTTCCAGGAAGTGAATCTTCGATCAAGTGAATGGATCAGCTTTGTATAGGAATCAGGAAATCAAAGAAGTTTGGTCCTAAACTTGTCATAGTTCATAATAATAATAATTAGAATGTTATAAAAATTATCCCAATTTTTCCTATATGGCCTAAATCATATTAGAATAGGAAAATAAACAGAGGAGGACAGCTCCTGTGTATTCCGTCCCCGGAAATAAATGGAAAAAGAGAGAAAATTTTTCTTGGAAACAGTTATTAGATTATATGTACAAGTCCTAAGGAAAGAATTTGAGGAAACCACCAGATGCGAACCATATTGAAGAGTTGAGGTTATCAAAACAATTATTGATTCCAAACTTTATCCATGAGCAATGGAACTGGGTACATGGGGAGAAAATCACTCAACAGTGGTTTCTATGTCGGCACATGAGAATGTACACGAGTAAATATACATACTATGCTACAAATATACAAATATATATGTTACAGTGTAAATAAACATAAATTATGTTACATGATTTCCATTTTGATTCCTGCCATTGATAGCGGAGTTGTGGGGTGGAGAAGGGATATCATTCTGGCATAAATTAAACCTCAATATCTAAAGCTATTTCCCATTCATTTTTTTTATAATTCAACTATACACAACATTAAAGATAAATTATGTCAAGATTGATAATTAATTACAGAGGGAAAAGGTAATTTTGGAGAAAAAAACCCTTAAATATTGTTTCCAATTTTTTCCTCTGCTATCTCACTAAGCAAAGGTTAAAGTTCGAGGTTCTGTATTTAAATAGTATGAAATAATTTCTAGAAATACAATACATGGGTTTCTACAGAAAAACCGTCTTGTTTCAAAGCACTCAAAATACTGTGTGTACACAATAAAAAATTGAAAGTGGGTTCTCTAATTTTGTACTGTGACTGATTATGAGTTTGGTAAAAAAATCGAGTATTTTAAAATTAGTTTTATAAACGCTTAGAAAAATGCCAAATGGCTCCGAATATTCCTTTCGGCTTCACTACACTATGCGATTACATAGATGCTAATGGTGCCGATGGTATGAAAGAATTTCAAGCGTAGATGATTGTATGGGAAATTTGCATGTACTCCTGCCATTCATGGACCTACTAACATATTATTGTACATGCAACTAGTTAGTCCCTGAATCTTGATTAGTTGCTGATTTTAATTGAATGTAGCCGTATGTATGTAAACTTAAGGAAGAAAACATGCAAGGCTCGTATAAAATTTTCTTCATTAGCGCAGACTCTATGTTGTTGGTAGAATATCTGTCAAATCCGATAATAAATTTTAGACCAGGTTAAAATGTCATAGCTTTTGCTATTTTTACAAAACCTGGGCAAATTGTATGGGCGCGCAAATATTATTATTGTGGAAAGGAGAAAATCATGTAGGGCAAAATGGTTTGGCAAATGCCACATAGCACAATAGGTTACTTGATCAACAGCTGCATTCAACAGGGTATAAAACTTATAATAGCAAAGTTATTATGCTTGGAATTAGCTTATTTTGCGCTCAATTCACTCAACCATAGAATGGTGACAGTGACAGAGTGATCTGTATTTTGTGGAAACTATACTATGTTCCTCTAAGAATTCAAATTTTAAGCATATATTTACACTTTCCCATGTTACCGTATCGCCTGCTTTATATACTAGTCATTACATTGTATTTACTATTTTAGTTTCTATACTCATTTGTAGGGAGACAAGAACACTACTTTGAAGAAAATGCACAACATTGTTATTGAATAGCTCGTGCTTTTTTTATCATGCAAAAGAAGGGATCATCGGAAGCAAGTCTAAAATTACAAGGAATGGTTATTTAGAAAAATGCGTGCGTCCAAGTCCACGCGTTATCATAATGTTTATAATTATTCCGTTCCCATATGAGCCGTATCTTCTTCCACGGACTATATTATTACACGGATCTGTATGTGTTACTGAGAAAACATGCTCCATTTAATATACATAAGCCCGCATAAAATATTCTACTCTCTTAGATTCCCACTCCATACACTGTCTAGTTAATAGAGTTTTTTTTACATTCCGCCTCCTTATGCTAAAAAGTTATATAAACACTAAGAGGGAGAATGCCTTGGAGAGCTGGAAAAAAACGTATCTTCCTATATTTATCTCCGTCCAACTAGATAATTCCTCTTGTTTGAAAGAGCGTACTAATAAGCAAAGAAAAATTCACACATGCAAACAATTACATGAGAAATATAGGTCAGTCGGGGAAGATGAATATCAATCAAACTCCACTCTTTCCTTCAACTTAATTTAATGTTTCCCTATATAATCGTAATTAATATAATTATTCTTGACATGTAACCGCTAATCTGTTTAATAACTTCAAATTAGCCTGGACTCATTTGATTGTATGTACTTCCGCAGTTAAGCATTTTTCTAAGTGCGCCTACAACAAGCTCCTCACTAGATTTTGATTGTTAATCGTTAATTTATATACGTAGTTGCTTTTAGCTAATTTATTTCATGAATCATGAGTGAATTAATTAGCGTTAGTTTCCATGACCATATAATAATATGCGTATAATAATGTGCCACTACAAACTACAGCTATGGTAAAAATACATACAAGTTTTAATTTCCGAATCTCTTTTTAAATGTGTACATAGATATACACGTGCGTGAAATTTCCATCTTCATTATCTAATGTCCATCCATTATTTTGCAAGGTAAAAGTCTTAAGTGTGTATACAAAACAACACATGTATCTTCCACGAGGTTATGTGTGGAGAATCTTTAGTCAAACAATTAGAGAGCAGGTGGAAATGGAACGTCTGGTGGTGCACCTACTTTTCTACTAGGATGTTAATGAATTTACTAACTATGGCTATTACACCATATGAATTATTGCTAAGCGGTGGGTTGAAGGTTGGGAGCATCACATTTGGAGATTTATTTAAATCTCTGGCTACACATCTGTCATTGAAAGTGTGAAAAAGAAGAGGAGACGTCCTGGATGGGAATACTTGAGTGAATTTTGCTAGTTCAAACGGTAAATTTCTTACTTTTTTCCAAGTCTTCCATTAAAGATGGAAGGGTGGGTGGGGATGATATTTTCTCCTTTAGCAATTCAAAAGGTCGATACTTGGTAATAATTTAAAGACTTGCATATATGAACTTTATGTGGAGGAGGATACATTTTAGTAGTAAGTACTTCCATGAAAGATTTTTCATGGGTTCGTGCAATAATATGGGGCATTTAATAAGTCTAATGTTCTAACGTGACTTATTGTATTGGGAACCCAATGGGGAAAAGGAATGCATTATTTATCCCAATGTTTGACTTTTGAGTATCTATATACATTGAAAGATGGTGAATCCATGAAATTTATGTGTGGGGATTGGTGTAGCTGTGAAATGGTGTTGATTTAAGTAATGTCAGGATGTAGACAAAACTAAAATTGTTTTATTGTATACATTTTGGGCTATGGTGGTGGTGGTGGGTTGGCGGAGCGCCGGCTTTATCCTTCCTTTCCTCAATTCCTATAATTTACTACATAAATGGATATTTGCTCTAGGATAATATTTTATTCCTAAAAGTTATTCCTTGTGTTTCTAACGTACTCTACTACTATTTATATGTGTATGTATTGTAAAGTGCCGTGCCATTGATGGATAGGTCGCGTGAAAAAGTTTCAATAGTTCTTGACTCAAATAAATGAAAATAGGGCATTGGCAAAAGGGAGATGATCTATGGAAGGAGTAGTGCTTTTGTATGGTTAGGAAATTGGGGAAGTATAATATGTGCATTCTATGGAGGAAGAGGAAGAGTGGCACATTTTATATAAGTCAAAGGAGCCCGTAAGTTTTCCTACTTTCCCATCATTCAGTATTAATGGGCTGGGGCTGGAGTGTGCCATATATGCATTTGAAAATCTTGCATGTAAACGAACGGTTGTTCATTTTCAGATGCTTACTTACTTTTTGAAAAAGCATAATATATTTCTTGCCCCATATTATCTCCACTCTCATTTCATCCAGCGCAGCTCTCCCAAGTCGATACTGGCATTATTATTATTATTGGCGTGACATATTCTCCCAGAGTGGAAAAGGTTCCAGAAAAATAAATGGGTTTCTCTACCTTTAAAAAGTCTACACACACATGCACACTCTCACTTTCTTTCTCTTATTTTCTTGTTGAATTTCTATATAAATGCACGTATGATTTGGCGGAAGAGGCTCTTTCCACATTCAAATCCACTCTCTTTCGGGAGTAGCTATACTATATATATACTAGTTAGCTATAGATACAGAGTTAAAAAGGAGTAGGAAATGTATCAAGTGTAACGTAGCCATTGAAATGCTCAAAAAATTAGTGGAATAAATTCAGCCTGGCTCCTCACTTTTCATGTTTCACTTTTGGGAGTTTGGGTGTAGTACTAGAGAGGAGGAAGAGAGTTGGAGTAATGTTAATGTCTATCTACTGGGGAATAACATTCAAATTCCCAACTAGATTTTCCAGTTAGAACGTGAGTGTGTGGAATAAGTGTGCATGTGTGTATATACACCATGTTATTTATTCGTGATAGCGATCAGTTTTTAGTCATGGACGGTGGCGATTTTTATCACGCACCAAAATATTGTTTACGTCTGTTTACTCCTATTTGCACTTTATCATCTACGCACTATGAAAGCCGCTTCATTTACCATGTAACCATCATGATACTGACTTTCGATGACATGGCGTGTGCAAGGCATGAAGATTCAGTTTTCCTATAGTCAAATTCCCAGCAACAACCCCCTGATTCGGTTAATTTGATACACTTATCCAGATACAGAGGATTTACACATGTACACATCAACCTCCTATTTAAAGAAGCTCAAATGTATTACCGTGCATGACTCTAAAATGTCCTGTGCCTTTTCCTATATAAGCTTTTATATAGGAGTAGATACTATGTATAGCGTATAATACGTATTATTTATAACTTGTACACTAGAAAGTGGGTGCATTGAATCTGGAGGTTGAGGATGCGTGTAATTTTTAGCCGATCTCACTCTGCTGGATCAGCGTGTAAACGCATTTCTACATACGGATAAATATAACAATTTAGTCATGCATCCAGTATAGTATGAATTTTAGAATAGCTAGAATTACATGGAGAATTTACAGAAAGACTGGGTGAGTAAGTGGATCTGAATGGGAAGTTAAAGGGAGTAAAATTTTTCTAGTACACTTCTTATTATTGCTACGTGTGCATCTGTGAAAGATATTGATTACGGAATCATTGATGAGTACAATGAAATATTCAAACACATGCTCCTGCCTTGTTTCCCCACACATTCCCGTTTTATACACAATGCTTGTCAACTCCACAGAGGGGAATTAAACTACGTTGAAAGGAAGGGCCTGGAGGATTAAAGCTTATGCAATAATAAAAGGTCCTATATCCAATTACACAGAGATCACACAACCTTTGGCTCTATTGAGGAGTAACCTATGACAAATGCGCCTAACCTAAACCAATTAATCTTTTAATACAAAGATTTTTCTATATACTTTTAGTAGGAAGAAGAGATACATTTTTTCTTATGGTTCCATATATGTAGCTTCTTCTTGTTCAAATTTACAAGCCCATGTTTTCTTGTACTGTTCAATTGAGCTATATTTCATGAGGGAACTGAACCAATTTCTTCAAGTGCATAAATTATAATGTTGGAAACATGAAATAGTGGAGTAGTTGGAGATAGCAGGAGCTATAGATACCTGGGGAATGTAACAAACGTAAATAGAGTCAAACAATTTTTATGACTTGCTAGCCATATACGATACATAGTATATGGAAGAGCTTGAGTTGTGAGCGTTGAAATTACCCATATCTCCCTTACTATTCATATGATGGAGACATGAGAAAGGACGTGTGTATTTTATATGGAATTCCCTTCCTTCGGGTTAATTGCTCTATTAATGGTACAATATAAAAAAATTACGAGTCAGCTGGAAGTACACCAGTTAAAGTATGGAGAGCGTCATGGGCTCTATAATATGCACGCTCATAAATTCCCTACATGCTCACATCTCCAACCTAGTTTCCAATTGTCCTTTATAGCCCGTGCCTGCTAAACAATCATGAAAGTTTGAACGTTTGAGGATATAGTTAAAGCTCCTAAGGAATTTAGCAACGCTCCCACTATGTTATAACAATGTCTGCTTTTCTTCCTCTCCCCCCTTTTTTTAACATCCCGTCCCATCCTTCCGTTCAAACAGAGATCATCGGATACACATTTTTATGGCCTATGTTGTATTTAAATAAGTTTTTCTTTTTTTTTAAGTTTCTTAAATTTTTTCCTTCTCATTCATTTACTCTCCATAACATTGCAAAAGTGTAAAAGTAAAAAATCTTGAGGAGGATAATAACCTAGAATATTTGTATAGACAGTAAGAAAACAAGCTTATAGTAAATACTATACAGGGAGAGTCAGAAATGTTTCCAAGGATAAAATGTGTGCCAGCTAAACAAATGAGTTATATTTTCTTGGTTTTGAGTTACAAACACAGGATTTAAACTCGATTCATTCTACTCGAGTGTACACATGGCGTTAGCCAAAATATGTATTTTATTTGCTATTGGCTGTCACATGGATTTCCTCATAGTATTTCTAATAATAATATGACTCTTTTTTATATAGTTTTTTTATTGCTGATCTTGTGGCTTAATCCCATATTAAATTCAAGTAGTATTTAATGTCATTGCCTGTGTAGGCTGTCAGATGTCCACGTAAATTAAATTCCTTGGAAATCTACTACCCGCAAGAACATTTCTTCCTTACTTATAAGTCCCTTAACCTTTTCTTAAGTGAAGAGTTTTAACACTTACAAATGTACTACATACATTCAAAAGATTTACTACAAAGATGTTAAAAATATTTCTAATTACTATTGCAATTTATTCCTTGCTATAAAATACAAATTACCCTTGTTTTAAAAAATCTATCAAAGAGGAGTAAAAGTATTATGAAGGCAGAGCCAAAAGACCTTTTCATATTAAGTGAAGAGAACGTTTTGTAAATTTCTCACAAATAAGCATGATCCTTGGACATGTCAAAAGCAAGTTAAAAGCCGTGAGAGAAATTTGTGTGTATAGCTAAATAGTGCAAATAATTGTTGAGTGAGTGAGTGAAGTAATGCAGGCGGAGAGACGGTGTAATAATAAGGAGAAATTGAGGAGTGTCATGGAAAAGTCACTACAACAACAAATCATTATTACCAAGTGTGCTGGACTTGGCTTATTAAATTTAAGTAACCATTTCTCACATCTCAAATGCCAGAAATGTTGGCTATATATATATATACACGTTTGGGCAAATCCATTGCTCAGAGCTCACAAAAACAGGTATAGTGAAGATCTTAATCTGAGATCATAATTGTTAAAACGAGCGAATAGAAAACTTGACACCACCATTTGAATTTAAATTCTTGATGGTCAAGTCTCCCAACAAGTGCTCCATCAAAAGAAAATTAAAATTCGCTTCCCGTGATACTATAAGTGAGACTTTGGATTTCACCTCGGATATAACTAATAATATAAGTGATATTCGAGGTTACCGACCATTATCGACTAAATTAATTCCAACAGATAAAATCGTCCAGGGCTGTGTTTGTAATAATGTAAATATCTACGGGAGTAAAAATTGTCTGCATTAAAAATTCCTATTTTTCTCACCTTTTTTGCAAGAAAAATCAAAAGAATTTACAGGGTACCCATTAGTTTGTAATGCAAAGGAATTTTGTTTTAGTAGACAAAAACTTGCAAAAGATTTCTGTAGGATGTCCATCTGAAAAGTCTTATCCACGATTTGAGGCTATAGATTCTATAGCTTGGAGACACGTGTCATTAGGCTTAGGCTGGGTGTTCCAACTCTTCAAACTTCCACTTGATGGTTTGGGATGAAAGAGAATAAAATTATTATTCAATATTGGAGAGAACAGTTTTAGCCTGCCAGGAACATTCATCATAGTGTCAAATAGGAAAGGCAGGAGTGGCTTTTCTTCTGTAGGAAACAAGAAGTGAAATTGCAAAAATTCTGCTTGCGGATCATTCCTCCCGTGCAGATAGATTATGCACGTGTTATTTTCAAACAATTAAATCTCGATATGTGAAGCCCCTCTGGAAGTGGGCTCATGGTACGGAGGTAAGATTGATCCTAATCAAGAAAATTATAGAGGATCATGTCAGACATTATGTCTAGGGCAAACAGATAAGAAGCATTATCATTTTTACGAAATTTCCTCAATGTCAGGATTATTGCTCTAATTCCCTCATAAGGAAGGGGTAATAAAGTAATTTCCTGGAGCTTTTCTCCTCTAATTTCCCTAACTCTCTGAGTGACTGTATACAATAGGCGGTAGAGTTCTGTAATTAGTATGCCTCCACCTAGCTACTAGCTATTCCGCTTTACATCAGGTACAACGTCAAGTCATTTTAGGCAATGGGATCGGTTAGACATGACAACGCGTGTCGAGATGGATTTCTCTCTCTTTATCTTTTTCTACATTTAATAGCGTCTTGTACTTCCTCTTGCGCGGCCAATATGTTCCGATTTGTTGTAATGTTAAAGGCAATAAACGGAGTATCTAAATGGACGAGATTAGAAATTATTAAATGTTCACTTGAATCTTATTTGAAAGGTGGAGAAAAAAAAGCTGTGGATTTGTAAGGAAAATTGTGAGATTTTATGCCAAGCTGAAATGACACAATACTACATTCTTATGTAAATTCTTTTTTTCTTCCCCTTTATTTAACCTTATATGCAATGTCCTGTTGAAAATTTCTGATTCATTAACAACTCCAAGATTCTTCGCTGATCCGAAGCTCTCCTTAAAGAAAACCAATGGAATGGAGTGAGGACCACTCCATTCTATTGGCTGAGATTGATCTTTTAAGAAGTGGATATTCATGCCTAAAGTATACTCTTATTAGAAGACCTTACGTCTCTCACATTATTCGTGGAAGAAATGATAGGTAGAACTGGTTTCAATTATCAGGTTAAATGCTCGCATGTCAATAGTAGATGATAAACGGAGGCATGAGCAGGAAGGTGATATTAGAGAAGATAAGGAGTTTTGGTACCCGACTCTTTTTCTTTTTAGCACACGACATTGTTCAGGGTAAATGTTCAGTTGAGCGTAAGTAGATATGCATACAATGTAACAACGATGAAATGACAACACTTTTTTTGTGGGCGAAGAAGAGATGGAAGGAAGGTGAGAAAAGACGGTTAAAATGTTTTTTCTTTGTGTAACAATGCAGTGAAAGAGTAACGTAAGAGCTGAACAGATCTTCTCATTTGAGAGTATTTACATTGTTGGTCTTCTGTTAATGTTCCTGTTGTTGTTGGCTTCTCTGTTGGACGTTGGAATAGTAAAATGCTCTTTACCGTAACCCTGATCTTTCTAACTCTCTTTCAATCTATTATCATTAACGACTCCTTAGTTGTCTGGCTGGAGGACGATCCACTTATCAACGTACTTCTAATACTCTAATAGAGCTTAGCATGGGTAAAGCTTCTCCCTACCCGCTTTTTCATAAAGTTCACAAGTCTAGTATTAAAGTTATGCATACCTGAAAGATATCAACCCATTAGGCACTTGTTTTGAATTACTTGTGCAAAGAATTTGATTTTTCCAAATCTGAAAATACTAAATGTTTTTATGCTAATTTTATTACCATTGCAATGCAATGATTCACGTCCAAGTAAACAACATGGAAACTTGTGACTCACTTAACGTAAGTCAGGTTGAGTTTATTTGTGACTAATGTTTTTTGAATTATCCTCATATGATTAGAATTAAAATATTCCGAGACATCATCTTTAATTCTCCGTCCATGGTGAAGCACGTTTCAGACCATTATAAAAAGATGTGGTTCCAGAACGGAAAATTCCGGTCTAGGTATTTGGACTCGCACTCTTAGCAGACGAGGACGCTTTATAGCATTTATACATATTGGGTTCAGGTACACAAAGGTATGGCCCGGGTATAGAAATTTCGTACTCATGGAAAACACTGCTGGTCATTAAAGAAATATAAAATTCTCTCGAAATGTAATTCAGGAGTTTTGATCTTTACTCAGAGTCTGCTCGGACAAACTGCAATAAAAAATCGTACTGCCTTTCTTGTGCTCCTGCTCCTACATCTGCAACTTACAAGATAAACCATGTGGTAGCACAGTTGAGAGTATAGTGATGAGATTCTAGTTTTTTCCCTTTTTTTATAATTTTTGCACCTCCAGCTTGGATTACTTGAAAATACATGAGGTGAGAGATGGAAGAACTATACTCGAACTCTCAAGAGTCTCTGCGAGAATGAGATACTTCATGCATATTTTGGAGCAAGAAATTGACCTGTCCATGTATTTACACATATGGGAGAGTACTTTTTGCTCCCAGCTTTGCCCGTCTTTTCTAACTTGCTGACAATGAGCAATATGATGTTACTTTATGCTTCTAGTTTTTAGGACGCTGCGTATGTTTCCTTGCACAAGGCAACAGCACTTACACATGTACGCCGTCAGTTTTTACACATACATTCATACATAATAAAGAATGGAAGAGACAAGGCTCTAATAACATCCAGCACTCTCCAACTCCTCCATGAATTTTACATGAAACGTAGCGTTAGATTCCACGTAGCAGAGCGAAACGAATTCCGTGCTGTTCCGTTGGAAAGCAGTAGCCAAGTAATGATATGAATAAAATGTTGAATCCCTCGGTCTCTCGTTCCAAGTTACGTCTTTTTTTCAAAGCCTTCTACTACATCCCCAAACTTGTAGGAAGATTTTGTTTTTTCTATCAAAACCTATATGTACTACATTTTTTTACCATCACAAAAACATAAACTTGAGCACTTTTAATTGAGTACTTTACTCTCATAAGGAACCTATGTGGTCCCAAGTGTACAATTCTTTAAAATTTCACAGCTATAATATACACAGGACTACGCGGGAATCATACAGCCTTCCGCTTTCTGATTGCCAAACCATGGACATTTATTTCTCCGATTACCTTCACATTGTTCTTACTGGGAATCCTTTAAGTGCCCATATGAGACACTCTAGAGACTTAGAATTTGGTGAGAAGCGAAAATCCGATTATTTCTTGAATGAACTACATTTATACAGAGAATATATTGCTTAAATTAAAATCTCCACCAACATTTATAATACATATATATTTTTCTATGTACAAGGTAAGGGGAAAAAACAAGAAAAAAATCCTCTTCCTCACGTTTGTTTGACTAATTTTTTTCATGTATGCCCAAGCGAGCTTTATTGAGTCATGATTTTATTACCGTCAAGAGGTTAAACAAACCAATGATTCTATTGATTCTTTGACACTCAATCCAACATGATTTGATATGAGAATTAAAATAGGAGTTGAGAGATAGATACAGAGAGAGAGTGGGACATCAATGGAGCTATCTTAAGGATTGAAATATCATTAAAATCACATACAGAGTCTACCAAGTGTACGTACACCCTACCCCTACTAACTTAAACTACTACGTTGAGCAAACTCCACTCCGACTCCATGGTTTTGTTCTGGGTGTGTCCATTTGAGTATAAAGAAAGTATCTTTGAAAAGCCTTTTATATAAGTTTGTCCAGCCTGGGAAAAAACTAGCACTGGCTCTTTGCTTTTTGATTAGAATAAAAACCAAGTGCTCAACTGATGTAGTTCATAGTTCAAAACGGCCTGTCAAGGAACCAAAGGAAGCCAAACTGAGCGCTCTCATTACACTTCTCTTCTCTTCAATTGCATTTCCCTAAGCATAAATTACATATTGGATGTGTCGAGAAAAGTGTCTTCAACTATTTACATGTATATGATTCTACTATGTATAGAGGAGAATTGTAGGAATGTTATGTTATATAGTGTCTGTACTTTATTACAATCTCATGTACATTGAACTTGAATTGCTTGGCATTGGTAATAAACTCTCAATAATATGATAGCTTTAGGTCTCAAAAAGCTTCTTCACAAAAGTATTAGCTATCAGAATTTTTTTCTCTCGTAGTTCTCTTTCGGTGAGAATTTAAATATTAAAAAAATCCAAATGGACATGAGCTTTCAAGTATTTTAATATACGTTGTTGTAAATGGGTAGGAAAACACTCGAGAGAGTAGTAAACATATAATAGAGAGATATGTTAATTTCTTGAAAGTGTTCCATCATAGCAGTACTTAGTACTTGTAGTGTTCAAGTTGAATGGTTGGATTTCATTGTGAAAACAATACCCAAAAGACCTTGAGAGTCGTGAGGTGTTTGTGGTAATTTAAGAAACCTGTGGAGTGCAAATTGAGGCAAGGGTTTTACATTCATCGTTGTCGTCCTCCTCGTCGTCTATTTCTCTGGAGACTTCCAAACCTAATACCTTTTGAGGTCAAGGGAAAGAATATAAACCGTGACTAAAATGGGAACTGGTCGTAAAAAACACAAGTGATAGTGGAAGAGGTGTAGAAAATAGGCTCAAAGCCCTTGTCCAGATTTAAATGCTCTAGGAGGAGGAGGAGGAGAAGATAAAAAAACAAGATTCTTTGATTGAGAGTCATGACTGTATTTTTGCCGACATATGTATACAGCGTGGCTTCTATAAGGGTGTACCTATGGGTCATAAAATTTTGATTTGATGGCAATATTTTAATAGTAAAGAATTTTTTCTTCTTCCTATTATGTTCCTGTTAGAAGAATCACAGATATGTCATGCTCTGATGAAATTAGAATGCGAAAAAGCCAAGGTTGCTATATTTTGCCAACATCAATTATGACTACATTAAACTTCATGCTATGATTACTTTCTTGAAATTGCTCATGGGTTCCGGAATCATTTTGGGATTTCTCCCTCTATCTCTCTCTCTCATATGACTCATATGTGTCATATATAGTTAGAAAGATATTCGTGCCAGGAAAATAATACTTATTGAATTTTTCAGGAGGGAGAGAGAGAGAAAAAAACGTGTTCTATTGTCAGATTGTCTTCTCATTTAATTTTATAGACGTGCTGATGTAGTAAATTTCCCTTTGGACATGCCTACTACTGTGTATTACCGTCAAGACATACACTTGTCTAATTGTCTCCAGCTATCAGTGGAAGTGCCGAGGGAATTTCGGTTCCGGTTGTCGGAGAGAGCTGTAGCAGTAGAGGAAGGCTGAGAGAGAGAGAGAGACAAAAAAAACATATTAAGGCCTAGGTCACGTTTATAGACGTGTATACATTTGGGATGCGGCAGGGATGAAATAAAAATGGGAAGAAAAACGTCGTCCTTATAATTTTCCTACATGGACAACAATGCCAAGGCAGAGTGTGGTAGCAGGGAAATGCTTATTGCATTCGGCCAGGAGCCAAGGAAAGTTTTTGTCATTCCATTCTATCCTTTGCCTCTTCTTCTTCTTTTTCTCCTCCTCCTCCTCTTCCTTTGCTACACAAAAGTTATGTTAGTTGCTGTCCGTGATTGAAATCGGATTCTATGTTGTTTGGTTCTCTCTCTCTCTTGTACGTGCACGTGATGTTAGAGACTGGGAATAAAATGAGCACATTTTCATGAACGTGTTTTTGTGGTGTAACTTATTTATGTACGGATTTGTTCTATGTTCAAGTTACACTTGTAGGAGCAATATATTTAGTTTCTACATATTATATAGGCTGGAAGTTTACATGTGTACGTACATATTCGTATCTGTAGAGTAACATAATGTTGTGGTAAATTCTCACTTGTATACACACAAGGGATGTGTGTTCTTCATATGAATGAGTGTGTTAAATGTTCGATGCATCATTGTCTAGGCTTTCGTATGTGCTGTAATAGAGAGAATTGAACGTTATGCTCAACTTGTAGGGGTGTGTATGATTGTGTTAAAAAAATTTCTGGATGTACCCAAGAAGACAAGTGCATTGAAGATTCTCTGCATTTGATGAATGTTGTAGGGATGGAAAGCCTTACAAGTTTGGTGCATTCGACTCGACACTCACTAACAATTGACAGTTCCTTCGATTTGACTTGTTTGGCAGACTTGTCTCAAAATTTACTCATGAACCTTCACTTGGATGCTTCAAGTAATTTTTTTCCTTTCTTTTTTCGGCCCATCTCTCTCTCCCGCCTTAGGAATCCAAACTAAACATTCTCTCTCTCTCTCTCCTTGGGGCATGTACCTACTTATATAAAAAGCATTGTAAACTCCGACACGTTTAGTAGTATACCCTCAGCAAAAGCACATGACACACATGTACAGCTACTTTTCCCTAAAATATACATACAAATATTATGATTCCTCCAGGAAAGATGTGTATGTCTAACAAGAATGGAAAATGAAATAAATAAGACTCGGCGAGGCACAGTAGAGAGAGAAACGAAGAAAACTTGTGATAATACACAATACTCGTACTCTCGTATGGAAACAAGAGTTTCTCCGTTATATTTTTCTCCTCTGGTTCCCTTCTTCCCGTCCAAGTTTCCCTCGAACCTAGTAGTAGAAGATCCACGGTTTTTATATTTTCATAGCCCAACTAGGACTTAATGCCCTGAAAGTTGGAGGCATGAGAGAGTGATATTCCAATGTATATACATAAAATTATCAGTGCCAAGTTTTTGCTTTGAAATTATTTCTTGCTTCCTGTAGTTTTCAATTCTGAAATGTTGAGAACTGTAAACTTTACTCGTCCCATAAATCCCTTTTAATTGAAAGTCAGAATATCCCTAGGTTTTAATGGCTTTTCTGCATAGAGTTACATAATATTCCAAGCTCCAGCAATTTCCATGTACTAAAAGTTCCTCTACATACGCGTGTATGTATTTATGTATATATGTCACATGGATGTAATCTACAATGGATTTTTCCTCTTAATGTTAGCCATGTAATAATTGTATTGACACACACACACACACACACACACTTGTGTAAAGTTACGCATAAACATATTTTCCCAGCACGTATAATTATTATCAAACACAGACCTACTCACTTTACATCGTATCGGGTAGTTACACCAGGAGTATCGGATTAAAATATAATATTTCTCAAGATAAGAAAATAACTTTCCCATACAAAATACTAGCAATTACATAATGTACTTTAGTGTACTCATCCAAATTTCCCCCTCATTGGCTCCTCATTTCCCAGATGATAATACAAATGCTGACAATACATTTATGTCATTTGTACATGTATAAACTTTTGGAACAACAACAAAAGTTGAACTTGTCTTGATCCAAGTTGAGGGTGAAGGTTCCAATTGTCTTTGCACTTATTTTCTTTATGTACTTATCTATCCACAGTTCTTCACCCCCTTCACAATACAAAACTAGCGCTAATGTATAGATATATGCAAAGACTTTTGGAACTGACGAACGGAACGATAGAATAAAGAGTGAAACTCGTGGATTCGCCTGAAGGGATTCTTGATAATAACAAGATTCTCCTTTTATTCCATGCATCCGACTTTATTGTGACTTATGTGGACAGGATGAAGCAGCGGGGTTCTTCAAGAGCAATGTTAATAGGGTACTTAACCCTGCAATGTATGTCCATTTATCCGAGAGCAGTATGGTTGGTAGTAGAGAGACAGGATATTCTATGTATTATGCTTATAGGAAAAACTTTCATAATGACAACAAACTGGAACCTCAACTTTCATTTCCTGGTTGTTGTACGTTCACATTATTGGGTTTTGTGGAAGGAGTAGTGTGGTTTTGCGGGAGCGGGTTCTCACCATATGGGTCCGTGGGTGGCTTGTAGTGGCATACGTGTGTGTGCCGTGTGCTTC
Source organism: Spatulosminthurus flaviceps (assembly GCA_034693705.1). NCBI lineage: Eukaryota > Metazoa > Arthropoda > Collembola > Symphypleona > Sminthuridae > Spatulosminthurus > Spatulosminthurus flaviceps. Next base: position 26,521 of record JAQFXU010000559.1, on the reverse strand, counting down.
CTTGACAATTCTATGGAATGAAAATTTTCTCTTAGGCATAGCAATATAGGTTTTGAGACATGCATATTATATAGACGGGCGAGGATGGATTTTCATCAAATCAATGGGCCATGGTTTGGTTCTGGGGTCTGTTAAAATCTACGAGTTACGTAGTTATTTTCCAAGGAATTCCTTTAAATTAGAGGAGATATTATTGTTTACAAGTGAGCTGTCTCCACTTATATTGTGATGACGTTCTGAGCCATTTTCCTCGTGACAAACTGCCGTTGAAACACATGATTACGAGGAGGAATTGCAAGGGGCTGGGATTATGTGACTGGAAGGTAAAACGTGGAGTTGTCAAACGGGATACAGCGTACTAGTATAGATAGGAAAGTAAAAGTAAGAGAAGGTAAAAACTTGATGGAGAAAACAATGTCAAGTCTTTGTGTATAATGGTTGAAGATATCGAGAAAAGCAACCGTCTATGATGAGTATGACTACTACAAACGACTCTCTTGGGCTATAACAAATTGGTTGGGAAGCTCATCCATGGAAAAGGAAACTGGTATTTATGTGCTTGTCTTGGACTACTTCCAATGAGCTTATACAAGTATACTGGTGGATAAAAAAAACCACACAAACTAACTATGCTATGAAAGCTATCCACATAATATACAAGACGTTGCTTTTTTTTCTCGTCCACATACCATAGCCCGATGGTTACACGGTAAAACCATGGGGAGATGATGATCCTCAATCGTCAATGTGAACATTTCCTTTTACATTACACGGAGCAGTCATAGTTTTGATTTGGGTTAAAATTTCGAGAAAATTGCAAAACTTGATACATGTTAACCATAAGCGTATTTTACGTATACATCTGGTGCTATAATATTAACCTTGTTAAAAATATTCTCACTCACTACACTTTACATCCCACTAAAAGTAAAAGTACGTCCCGCTAAAAGTAATAAGTGTCCTCAGGTTTCTTTAAAAAATATCATCTCAGCTACACAAGCGTTACACTAATGCTTCTAGTAGTTGAACAAATGAAATTTTTTCTTTCCTTAGTTTGTCTTGGGTATATTTTTACGACATTTCCTCTCTATATACCTCTTTTATTCATGAAATCCACCTTAGTAAAATTATGATTTTCATGTGAAAGCCCATTCCTATATGGAAAAACTAATTTCCAGTGACATTTATATCCCATTTGAATTTTTTACATTTTTCACCTTTCAGGGAAAAAACCTTTTGACATTTGTGGCTGGATTTTTATTATTTTCTTGGAAATATAAAAGGTTTGAAATTTTTTCAATGAGATCATCAGAACAATAATAATTCACCTTATCTGATGCTAACTCTAAGGAGAGCATTTGAGCGTGATTTTGTTCGATTATTTCTTCACTTATTTTTCTTAACGTGAAATAATACACCATTGAATTGTACTTAAAAGTGTAATTATAAATGGTGTAGTAGGGAAAAAAATTAAAAGTCAAAACAAACTTTGGAGGAATTAAAGAGTGTAAGGAAAAACAATATGGAGAAGAAAATCCATTAGAGGTAAATGAAATGTGTGGGATCATGTGGAGTTTGCTAAAAGAGAACCAATCGTTTGCTCAGCAGCGTGCCTTTAACTCATGCAATTTCCTATTTGATTTTTTATTACCCTTTTCTTCCACACAAACTATATACAATATAGCGTGAGAGGTGTCCAATAGTGAGGAAAGAATTAGAGGTTGGAAATGAGGGAATATTTTTAACTAATCACCGTATAATTTATAGACTCACCTATATATATGTCTTCTATACATTTCCCGCAAGTATATTCCTGTTCAGTATTGTATAAAGTTTTTTTTATTGCTGGATTTTACTTAAGAGTCGTTAATCAGAAGAAAGAGAATTTCAAACAAACTTTTTTTTTCATTCTTATGTTTAGACTTGGACTCATTCCTTGACGGATCGAAAGGGAGAGGAAGTCTGAGAGGGAAAAAATTGACCTTTTTTGCCGCTTAAGTGACGGGGTTTCCTTCTCTTTTTAAGGTAAATATTTATTGCTCTTTTCTTGCTCACATAGTATAGTCACACATAATCATATAGCGTTGGCTCTGACTGAGAGTGTATAATGATACGTAAGAGAATAATTTTATATTTTGTTTTTGTTGTGTAAATGGAAAGGTGATAGAAAATAAAGTGTGTCATATTATGTTTTATTAGTTATTTAATAATGGTACGCACATAATACGGGCATGACCTAAAGGTAAACAATGGTTATTCTCTAAGCTCCTCAAGAATGTAATAAGATGAGGTAAATGAGGGTTGAGAATTGAAGGAACTTGTGCGTTTAAGTGCGTAATTGGATCGTTGACTCGGCTCGTTCCCTCAAAGCATATTACTATACTCTTGACATCTGTGTGGAAGGCTCAGTTGCCCCTTTTGTTTCACAAATGTCTAAATGCGGTGCTTATCGAAAATCTAAAATATTTATTATCCACATCCGCTTCTCTGACTCAGTCGGTGTGTTTTTTTTTTAAAAAAAAAGTAAATATAATAAAGAAATGTTGAAAAAATGATTTTTTTCAGTAACTTGGATTTTTTTTGCGTTTTTGCCTGGGGTCCCTTCCCTACTAAATATACACACACGTATATGTAATAACAATCTCGATTTAATATTGCTCCGCTGACTGGCTCATAATAGCGTGTGGATGGATAGACTGCTGGGTTCTCAAATTAAATAGTACATGTTTACAGAACAAACGCCTTTTTTCCCGTCCCACCACTACCACTACCCCATTATGTCTAACACCCCGTCCCATATACTCGTTAAGATTACAATACGTCACTATTTTCACCTACCTATGACTTAATTAGGGAGTTTAGTAAATCCCCCCGCTTTTCCCCAAAATCTACGTACATATTTTTTAACTCCATGTCAGTTTCCATGTTCTGGTTACATATTTAATTTACATGAGTGAGTACATACTCGCATCTATATTTAGATAGATACCTGCAAGCCATGAACGAGGAACGTGAACGTTCATGAAAGCGTACACGTTTAAAAATTTCACGTTTAGTACCTCAGGTACTTCTATTTAGTACTTGTACGAGTAATGTCATGCTTGTTGTTGATGGATGAAAAGGGAAAATTGGATTGAGAAACATCCTTTTCTGTTCCAGCTGGAGGAATTTGAGGTATTTTCAATGCTACGAACAAACTCCATGTAGGATGATTTTCAAATAATATATAAAGACTTTTTAAATACGTGCACAATCATAGAGTCGATCCGCGGCGTGCCTTTACTAAAAAAAAAAATCTGACCTGCGAGGCAGAATTGGAACCATTAAAAAAGCATTAATTTAAAGTTCCAGGCACAAATTCAAATATGTATTTATTTACTATTTTCAACCCATTTCATTTTGAAATTGACTCATATCCCTTGTAATGATTTTGTTGACAGGGATTGAATGAATAACAGCTTGTTACCATATATGTGCGTATATGTAAACATTTTCGAGGAAAGTATATAAGAACTTGAATTGGAAATATTTAAGCCAAAGGTTAATTTTGTTGGGAGTTTGATTACTAATGATAAATAGTGTAATGTTTAGTAAATGAAAATTAATGGAGCTGGATTATTTGTTACAATTGATCTCTGTACTTCCTAAAATTGGTCATTGGATTGTTGGAAACAAATTGTGATTTGTTGCTGTCTTTTTATAGTAAGTTGGAAGTAGATAAAGTTTTAAAAATTGATTGTTATTTGGTTGAAGGAGAGTTTTTTTTAAAGCGAGGCTTGTGCCAAGTGCCAAGCCAATTAGTAGAATACATAGAGTCCTGCCTGACTGGAACAATGCATAACATGGGTGTGTACACGTGTCAGTTTAGAAGAGATTCCATAGCAAAGGTAGAACCCGCTACCACCAGCAAAGAGCAAAAGGGGAAAAAATCATGGGTGTTGGTTTTTTGGGTTCACACAATAATAGCGACGCCTGGAAACGAGCTAGAATGAAGATTCCAACTTACAGTTATGATTCATAGTTTAGTGGGATTTCAATGGAGTTTTCTCTCTCTCTCTCTCTCTCTGCATAATATAGTCCATAGGATATTCAGTTACAATATAAGATGATTATCAGGACATGGCGACCCCCACAATTACTAAATACTGATGAGGCTGGGGTTGAAGGTGAGAAAATGTCACTGGGTCTTTGTAAAGAGCCTTCATATTATGTTTGCTATTTAAGCTCTTGTTTACAATGTCTATAGGCCGTAACGTAATCAGGCCGTGTCCTTAAGTCCATTGAAAATGGTCTGGGTATGTAGTTTTAGTAGTAGTGACTGTGTGAGAAAAATGCTTAGCATTAATATGTCTCCTTTTTAAGAAGAGCTCTTATGGACTTTCTAAGTAGGAGCCTCTCATAAGAATAAGAGCTCTTTCACTCCTGCTCCCTGTCTGCTCCTATTAAGCTGTAAGAAAATGTCTTTATCGTCTGGTAAAAATAAATATTACTGTAGTATGTACATAGTGTTGGTTGTGGAGAGCCATCATAATGGTTTTTCCTAATGAAATTTATAATTCTCTACAATGTTAATAATGTTATAGGATGGCTTATAATGTAAACGTTTGATGTTCATGATGATGATGATGTAAAATGCATCGTAACGTGTAGTAACTACATGTTTTTCAACTTGACGCATCCTCCTTTTCTTATTACCCGTAATTATTAGATTGGGTTCGTTAATAATGATAGCTTTCCTTCCATACTGTAATTTTCCAGTGACAGCTCCCCAGGAAAATGGAGGAAAATGCCCCAGGCTTGAGTTTTGTTACTATAAATAAATTATGCTAGCATCATCCTTATTATCCTCATCCTCATCATCAAGCAGGGACGGTCTACATGCACTTTTCTCTCACACACTCGCATTTTTACAAGGTGTAAAAGTTATTTTATCTTGTTTACTGCAAGCTCGTAAATGCTAAGAAGAAACTAGCTCTCTTCCTATGTGGATCTGACCTTTATGTGTATTATTATGAAAAAAGTTACAATATGATTATTACTAGTAGTTGTTGAAATATGTAAGAGACAGAGAGAAGGGTAGGAGGAAACTTGTCAAATATCCTATTAAAACTTCTAACGATCTTATGTAGTAAAAAGCATTTGAGTGAGAGAGAGAAAAAAAGTGCAATACGGAACGTGTGTGAATTTTTAAGTCTGAATATCTTCTAACAACTGAACATACGAGTATGATGGGAAAGAACGTATGTGATGAAAACTTGGATGTACTTTTATTTTTCCTCTCTTCTATTTTTTTTATAAATAGTGAAATCACATATACAATACAATGTGAATACTTATGTAGGACTTTACGTTGTGGTGGTAGGCATTTACTCGTAGTAATTTTTTTTCTGTGTGTGTACACTCATTGATATTTCATCTGTCGGGTGCTTCCTACACAGCCATGGCTCAGTGACGTCTCACTGTCGTTGCCATTGACATTTCCTTTATACAAAAACCTCTGGATCTTTTGCAACGTGTACGTTACACGTAGTAACCACTGGGGTCATGATCTCAAAATATGCTACTAACAAAACAAGCTTAACATTGTGCAGTGGGAAGGACTGGGGTTGTCTCTTTTTCAAAAATAATTCAAATTATCTGGACTCCAGTGAGTACAGTAATTGTGTATCTCTGCTTAATTTATTCCGAATGTCATGCACAGGCCAGAGGCTCGAGGGGAATGTGCTTGATATTTTATGCTTAAAAGTATATTCGTATATGGTTGAGATGATTTCAAGTTCCATTACATCGAACTTGTGGCCAGATTTCAAGTTGTAAATTTATGAATTGCTAATAATAATTATTAAACAAATGTAATAAAATGGCACTTTTAATAACATTTTGATTATTGGATCTACTTTATCGCACTTGTTTATAGCTCAAGTATTCTACATTAAAATTTAATGAGGATTTTGTACAAGTCATAAAAAATGAGTGGAGGAGGAGTTGCTAATTATAATAATTTTAGTACTGTGAAGTCCTACCAACGTAAATGTGTTTTGTAACATTTTTTCAACGAGAGTATTTAAAATTTTAGTGTGAGGGAAAGTGCAATGACTTGTCTGAGGGATTTTCAATTAATTGTTAATAGTAATGATGAAGTGTAAACTTTTGTAGCTTGGAAGTCCAGGGGAATTGAATATCGACAAAGGAATTAAGTAAAAGTTACCCCAAAGTTTTGTGGGCTCGGGAGAAGAAGATTTTTTTATGGATTTGCCATGTAATTTAGACATACGTATTAGAATACGTAGAGAGTAGATTGCATTTAGTGGTTGGCCCATGGTAGAGACAGGGGCAGGAGTTGTTGAGTTGGAGTTTTAGGTAAAATGTATAGGAATAGATAGGAAGGTTTTTACTCGTACAATTATTCATTTTGCTTTTCCCTCGAAGTAGAATTAGTGCTCACCTGGTAAGATTCCCAAGATCGGAAACCCCTCGACATGAATGTTTCTCTATGTTTAGGACAAAAACATGAAACCACCATTCATTCTCGAGTTTTTTTCTTCTCTTGGGACGTTTATAAAGACGATGTGTCACTCCCAATACGGAAATCTGTACGCATTCCCAAAGTTGTTCACTTGATTCATCATTTGGATGTGTGCGTGGCCAGGGGAATACGTAGATTACTTTTGCCCTTTCCAACAAAAACAAGCACTCAAAGTTAGGAACTTGTGCGTGCATGTTGAAAGGAAAATCAATAAGTTCTATTGTCGACGTTGAGGAAGTGATGGTAGTAAATTTGCTAGTAGAAAAAGCTCGTTGATCGTCAGCTGGAGATCGATCCTTTTATTTGTACAACGGTTCTTCTTTTTTCCTTTCAATATATATTCACACACACACACACACATACATACCCAGTAAATACATTTATTTGTCTACATTCATATTGTTTATCCGAGGAAAAAATTATCCATCATAGAAAAAGTAGTTTGCAGTTCCCAAATTTTATGAGCCCAACTTTCTCCGCTTCTCACATACTTATTTCATCCATTGTCATCTTTCCATGGAATTATGAATGTCTTTATTCTAAAAGAAATAGTCATATACAAACTTATCTCCATCAATGCTAACTCACTACGACTCAAGCGTGGTGGGGACAAATGTCCGAATGAAACAGATAAACTTTTTCTCCTCCACAACTTTCTGTATGAATCTACTTAGGAAATTGCAAAAGTCCACGACGTTATAAGTTGCTGGATTTTTTTCTACCCATGAAATTTTCTTAGCTCATTATTCAAAATATAAAATGATAATCGTAGCTATAACTTGGTCAATGAAAATGTTTTCCTCTCCGCATCATCATCATCATCATCATCATCAGCATCATCATCATAAAAATAGCCACGTCTTATACAACGAGCTCCAACTTTATGACATGTTTAATGATAATTGAAAAAATAAGGTCTCTGTGTATACTTATACGCACATACTTACATACATAGATACATAATATACGAATATACATGTACATTATACAATCTCGAGTAATAGCCATAAAAGCCATAAGGTACCAGCGCAGATCTTCAAGTATGTTATACATACGAGGAATTTACCATGGAAATCCGGTCAAGCAATATGTGTGCTTGGAAGTTGGAGTTTTGATGGTTAGGAAATTTAAAGGGCCGTAAATTTTTTCTCTACTTTGGTTAACCTAGTTAAGTGTATATTTAACCTTGGGTAGCGAGTAATAATGTGTGTATACCTTAGGGATGGAGATCCAAGGGAGTTTTGGTGCTGGTGGAAAAACTGCTTACCTTAAGTTTATTTCTGTTTAGCTCGTTTTATCATCATCCCAGAACACTTAAAAAAACTTGAGCCTCTTCAGCGTCCACTTACGACAGGAAGACCCAACCCTGACGGCTTCCCTAAGAATTAGCCCACGTTTCGAGTAACTCCGACTCCTATGTATAAATACTGGAAATATTTACGATTTTTCTTGGGCACTGCGGCAGCAACATTCCCACTCGCCAAACCTTCCCCTACACATTGGGATAGATACATGAGGCTCTATTTTCTTTTTCTAAACATCCTATATGCTTTTACCACTATGCCACTTATATAGAATCTGGAAGAGGAAAAAGTCTACATGTATGTACAGAAACATTGCTAATTTACGATGAGATTTTTTTTTCTTCAAATTTCTTCGCTGTGTATTAAACGTGTGTGTACTCTTTCTTATTCCTGTTTTATAAAGACAAGACCTAAATTCGCACACATGGTTCTTTCAATCTTCGTATTCCTTTCGTACATGTATGTTGATGTATCTATATATAAGCAGGGAAAAACTATACAACTCATGTATACACTACTAAGTGAGTAGGTTTTTCATCCGGAACATGTTCAATGTAGGTGGAGGTTTCCTCAAGTGTTACAACAACTCTGGAGAGTTTTATGAGCTCCTCATGAAATTAAATTCGGTAATGTGTGCGGGATCGTCATGCAAGGAGCCAGAAAACCGGTTGTGAGTAGCATGATCTACATGTACATGATATGTATGTATACATACATACATACATATGTACGGTCATTAGTATACGCAACAAGAGTGTAAAATAAAATGGGAAAGGACGTCTATATAAAAACTCCCTTGTAGTTTTTTCTTCACTTTTTTTAAGTGTACGCAAAATAACTTTGAGTGCGTTTTTTGAAGTTTTGCGCAAAGACCAATCGAGCCAAAAAAATGTGTTCAAGAAAGTGGAAAGAATAGGGGGAAGAAATGAGCCAAAAGATTTTGCAAAAATGTCATAAAATTAGTCTCTTATCTTAACTCTTGAATTTTCATTACTCTAGTTATTTTTTTAACAGATGAAGTGGAAGCACGAAACATTTAAAAACTTTATCAGAAAACTACTAAACTTTTTGGAATACTTTATCACACTTTTTTTTATCTCAACTTAAGAGAGAGAGAGAGAGACAGAGAGAGAAAATAGAACTTTTTTTATATCCTACAAAATTTAATTATTATTTCCATTACATGCTCAAATGTTCCAAATATTTCCCCATTATAGAGCTCTAATTTTGTAATTTAAAGGGCTCTTAACGCTTTTCATGTATTTCAAATCTAATTTGAACCTTGAAAAAAACTACACTTTTATTAAACTCAAACCAACATAAATTTTACGTTCACATGTACACAAAAAAAATGGAAAATTCATGGATTTATCCATGCCACTTTTAGGAGAACACGCTATTTTTCCTAATCATCAAGAGTTTAATGTGGTGTAATTTCCGGTGGAAAAGGGATTTTATTTCGGATTAGAACTTACAACTTGGAAAAACCTTTCCCATTATAGCTCAGATAAAGTTAAATGGGAAAAATGTGAATTACATGGAACGAAATTGAAAGAAATTGAATTTCTCCACTTTTACTATAACCTGATTATGACAAATAGGATTTTTTCCTCGTGTAGAGAGAGTGAGAGAGAGAGAGAGGTGAGAGTTAATTTGTTCTTATCATTTTAAAGGAATTCCTACAGATTTTTTCATTGATTGCACGATTAAATCTGTCAACATGTAATTGCTGCTTTTAGCTCTCCTCTTCTTCTTCTTCTTCTCCTCCTCCTCCCAGTACTGCTGTATATTTATGTACATACATAATTTTAGCACAGAGCTGGTTGTATGTTGAGAATAGGGGCACTATAAAGTACATGTAAAGGGTGTGAGGCTGTAGTTTTTAGTACAGACACAAGCATAATAACTTATCCTCTATATAAAGTATATACGTCTACCTTGTGGTATTCTGGTATTCCTGTAGATTACATAAATAGTGCTAATATATCATGTGCTGAGAAGCCATTTCCTCGGAAACTCATATGTTCACTATTGAGTACGCCCACATCCAACCAGACTTGAAGGTTTCCATTATTAAAACCCATACGAGAGGATAGGACTGGGATGAAAAACCGAAAACATTAGCAGACCATAAGAATTTAATGGATCGAATCCACTCATTACCAAACTGGCTCTCCGTATAATGTATGGTACTGCACAAATAGTTCCCACTAATTAATTCAACCAACTTCCCCGCTTTTACTGTATTAAATTGCCATTCGGTCATGTTTTCACGTAAAATCATGACCTCTAATGTTTTACAAGTTTTACTTGCATTTTTCCTTCATGTACACACTGACAGAGTGAGAGAGAAGGAGAGAGAGAGAGAGACCACAAATTACATATAATAATTATCCTCCCTTCCATTCAAATACATATGCTTTCACTCACAAGAGAAAAACTCACTTTACGTAAGTAGTTTAAATGACATTGTAAATTCTGCGTGGACTCCTATTTTAGTTGCAGCTCTCTCCTTCTTGAAGGCCAATTTCACTAACTTCCTGTCATACTTATTTATTTTTTAAAAAATACTTCACAGCTTGTACTTGACTCATTTTATGTATGGAGAGCCCCACTTAACGTCATACGTTCGCACACTTTACCTTGGACTACTCCACCATAAACACCAATTACTCTTTTTATGAGCTATGGTCAGTATTGATCCAGAGGGTTTTTTCTATATGTATTTATACATGTATGTATTTTCTATGTACATTTTTCATGTATATGATGTATTTCAAGCTTACAGCTCATGTCATACAATTTAATTTGATAATTATTATAGTTAAATTTAAACTAGAATGATATTTTGTAATTTTTGATAAATCCTGTGGCCTTTTGTAAATCTCCAGGAATTATGTGTGGATATCTACGTGCATGTTATGAGTTGATAGGTTTATGGAGGTAAAGGCATGGAATTCATGGAGGAATGCAGTTATCCATAATTAATGGTTCAGTAATACTTTAGGTTGTTTTGCTTGAGTGAAGTTGCGTGTATTCTTTAATAACTCTCCTTTCATCCATACATATGGCTATTTTCAAGCATTTTATCACCCAGGGATTCCAAGAGACGTGGAAATGTCCATTGAAACGATGATTTCTTTGAGTGTGTATAGCATGCGTGGGTTCCAAGGTAGAGGGAAGAATCTATGTAGAGACTTATCATTTATAGCATTTGCTTTTTTTTCTAGGATAAAAATTCAATTTGAATTAGCCATAATCTCACACACAACAACCATAACTACTTACTTGGATTAGTAGAGAGGGAAAGAGAGAGAGAGAGAAGAAAATCAATCCATAAAACTGTTTGAGACTTCATGCGTAACATATCATACCTACCAGAGCTCATACTATAGAAATATAAAGTTAAGAGAAAAAAAGGGGGAAATTATTATTCAGCTCAAGCCTTTATGTAGCTCATATAAGGTTCCAGAGGAATAATACTTTTCACACAGAAAGTTGACAATGCATTCCGCTTGTCTCAGGATTTGTATTCCACAAACCTATGAACTTGTAATAATTTTTCACATTTGAGTCCTCTGAAAAGCAGGGCTGTATTTGAAAAGGGAAGTGGGAACTTGTACTCTTTCCTATCCTCCTATGCATGCATCATGCCTGGGCTGAATTCCCTGAAAAGGTCGTAAACTTTTGAGTGCTCTAGAATTGGATAAGTCTTTTCTTTCCTATTTGCTCCTCATGTGAAGTCCAATATATTCTCTTGATGCATACTTTGGATTTAATAAATTGAGCAATTTTCATCCATTCACTCTACAATACATATGAAATATTTGCTCTCTTTATAACCATCCATTACGTGAATAAAGGAACTTTTTCAGTCATTGATTAGGAAGGGGCCTTGTCCTCACAGAGTTGGAGAGAGAGAGAAAGAGAAATAACGAGAGAGAGAGTGAGATAGGATGCCTCCTGTTGTCATAAAAACCCTGAATGAATTCCCCATTTACATTCATTTATTACAAGATTTATAACTATTGATATTAAATTCGACTATATAGACACGTGCTAGGTATTAAGTATTGTTACAGGCTATTGTTACAATTTCTAGTATTACAATTTTTTGGCACTTATCAAGCTTTTTGTTGATGAGTTGAAAAGGGATTTTTTTGCACATGCAATTTAAAAGGAACTGCGGAGGAGGCGAGATATTTTACGATCTCAGTTCAAATGTGTGAATTTGTCAATGAAAATGTTCATGTTTTAGCAGACAAAAGAGAAAAAATCCCTTTTAACTTTGTCCAAGAAGGGAGAGAGTAGAAATTTATGTGTGTCAAAACTGAGGAGATTTTAACGCTTTCCTAGGAATCTGTCTTTGTATTTGTGTATGTAATACCTTGAATTCTTTTCAATACACTTGTAACGCTATTCTTTGGATGTATATGTTAGTGTAGTAAAAAGTATATAGCAATTGGGTACATACAATCAGCCAGAATTTGGTTTTACAATGAAAATACATATAGTGAGAAAAAAATCTGGTGAAATTCTTGTGTAAATTTTTCTTTACGCGAGAATCTATATGGAGTAAAGGTTTTTGTACACTGTTAGATACAAGTAGAATTGACTAAATATTTATGTTAGGAAATATAGCTATGCTAGGGAAATTTAAAGGAAATGTTCTGTACATGTTGTAGCTGTAGCTGTATGGTAGTGTGAATGCCAAAAAAAATTACGCTAGACTTGAAAGGTTTACAAAGGCCAGTCCCAGACTATACAATATGGTGACTCATTTGATTTGAACGTATGTGCTCTCATTCATTGATTTCCCATGTACTTTCTTGTACATAGAATTTGTGGCAGTATCATTTTTCCTCATCGACCTCAAATCTCTTTCTCTCTCTCTCTCTCCCTCCCCCAACTGTCAACATCCTATAATCTGCCATTGATATTTCCGACTTTCTCTCCATCATTCAAAGGGATTCGGTTGTTCTTTGAAAAATCCTATTTCTCATGTAAGGATTTTATTATGTGGAGTATTTTTGAAATGTTTGCGTAGATTTTTTCATACGAAACTATTTTTGTATCTCTCTCTCTCTCTCTCCTCTCCATAGAAGCATTTCTTTTGTGGGTGGAAGGACTTTGATTCTCAACATAGTTTAGGAGGAAGGATTCGTTTATATATTTATGTAGAAAAGAAAATGGATAATTAGTGCAGAACAATTTTTTGGTGGGTGCCAAAAAATAGTACATATAATTCCACTGACAAGTGATTTTATTTAGCCTCTCCTTATTTCTTATAATAATTCCCTTGAGATTTCTGTTTTTTTGGTTTGACACAGGATTTGTTTTAGTACGAACAAATTACTTGTCTCTCACTATCTTAACATGGATCATTTTAATTTGATTGCTTGCTCTTAAACCGGTCTATGTTAATAAAAATGTGTACTACACGTAACCTTTTATTCAATTTGTTTGTAGTAAAATTCAAATCTTCCCTTCTCAATTCCTACCAACCTCCCAAAATTTCCTCTTGTCTTGTAGTTATGTTTTCTAATGAAATGGTGCGGAGGAAGAAATAATAAGAATAATAATAATAATAATAATTGCGGAAAATTAAACAAGTCGCAAAAATTCAAGGGATTCTCTCACTCACCTTTCCTCCCACACACACACACAAGAGAACAAGATTATGAGGAGGACGATGACGGTAGGGATTAAAGCAAGCATAATTTGATTGATAATAACCTACCTTTTTTATACACATGTGGCTGACTCCTTTGGAGCAATGAGCACATATATATCCTCTACAAACAATTAAGTAAGTAACATGGAAATTATTCTGTCCATGTTCTGTACATGCCCACACGTATACAGAGGAAAAAAGGCTTGTGAATTCCTATTTAGAGCCACACGGTGGAATTTCTTGGGTGAAATGGCTTCACTCCAATGAGGAATCATCAGGAGTAGTAGAATATATTCATGAGAGAGCTTATCATATTTAAACCATATGGGAGGTACTCGTAGTATGGTAAAGTGACTGACCTATGCAACCTTTCAATTACCTTTCAGACACCGCTAATATTCCTAATTAAAAGACAATGTGTTTTTCCCATCAAATCTTATACAACATTTATAGCTGAAGTATGAAAAATCAAAATTGATAGTTTCTTTCCCCCTGTAATTAAAATATTATATTATGACAAAACAAAACATATGAGCTTTGATGGATTTATTTTAAGGTTATGTTAAATCCATAGAAAGGAATTTTCTCATTGGCATTGAGAAGCAGATAAGGATTTTTCTCTACTTGTATTGATTACATGTAGGATACGCTTTTACGTAGTTTTTATAGCTGCGTATAATTTATTTACTAAACTATGTAGTACATACCTTTGTATGAACTCTAAAGCGAGGAACTTGTAAATGTTGCTCATCTTTCAATAAACTGTCATGAGCATACCATATTTTCCTTGAGTACTATAATTTATTTACTCGTCGTCGCATATAAGTACAAAGTAACGTGTCTTCCAGCCTAAACTTATATTTTCCTTATTATTACTGAAATACACAGCATGAATGATAAAAGATTCTTCTACATGATGAGCCTTCTTGAATGTATGGTAGTACATAGTATAAAATGTACAATTTTTTTTCATATCTGAGTATAGCTTGGCGAGTTGATTGGGATCATTGGAATGTATCGTTGTAATCTCCTACTGTAAAGTGTTTCTGTGTTTGTCTTTACACATAAACATAGGTTTGAGGAGTATTATCCTATAGGCTGGGGGGGTTACATATGAGGAAATGTCAACTAAAGTTAGTATGAGTGCGTAAATGTTTTGTTGTTCCCTATACTCTGACACTATTACTCTCACGTCTAGACATATTTATAAAAGTTAAAGGGAAAGTGCAACGGATCTGACACTTTTGGCACCCCCAACATTTCTAACTGATTTCCCTTATATTTCATCTGACAGCCCTGCACTTCCACTTTAAAATCTTGAATTAATTTCAATGTATCAGTTTTTAAACGGGTGCACATTTTTTTTTGTAAGAGAGAAAAACCGTTTAGAAAAATGCATTTAGATAAATAGTGAGCTTTCCAACCTCACACGAGCAAATTTTCCCCCATCCCAGTGACATGTACTAAATGGTTTTACAATAATTAATACTTTTGCACTAGGAGCGGAAACATTTCCACAGTTGGTGTCTCTGTGGCAGGGAAAAATTATACAAGGGAATCGCATGGAATGTGAGTCTGTAATGAGGAACAATGACGAAAGGAATTTCTACTATGTTACTTTCATAATAATGGCAGGATGACTTACAATGTGATTTCCCTTGAATGAGAACTTGAATCATAGGGAGGAATGATGAAAAGTACCAATGAATTTAGCAAGTAGTGTGTGTAGTCAAATGAATAAAAAAGGATTCCTTCTACACGTCAACCTTAAATAGATATACTCGCACATTAAAACTTGCTGTGTTGAACTTGTCAAAAGGGATGAGATAGGATGGAGAAAGAAAGCTTGAGCCAAAAGAGGAGAGTAGTTTACATTGTTAAGTGCCAACTTGTGAAGTATCCTATTGTTTTTTTTCTCATGATAGATTTTCTATTTGGTACATAACATGTCTTAAGTTTTGTTACAAATCCCAACTAATCACTCGAGAGAGTCAAGAGAATAAAAAAATATCCAGACACATAAAATATCCCTTCCTTGAACATTTAACAAGTATTTATCCCTCTTAAGTATGTAGAAAAGCTACTTATGAAATTTCAGCATCATCAGACAAAAAAAAACATGACATGATGACAAGAACTTGAATTGACTGTCACATTTTTTCAACTTTGAATATGCTGCACCTTGAAAAACTTTAATCTTTAATCGATTCTTACATTTATAGCTCCATCAGAAAAAATACTTTACACGAGAGAAGGCGAAAGAATGTTTGAATTTAAATAATAAATAAATTGTAGACAAAAATGTGCTCACTATTGCCATTGATAGGTTAAAGCTATATGATTCGTTAATGGGGTAAGAAAAGCAAAGAGCATCTCCAGCAAAAGAATTCCAGTTTCACAGAGATACCCAAAGGTAATCTTTATTTATGCTCATCTTAATTTTTGACATTATTCTAGAGTCCCAAATAATGGTTACGAGTCCTATTTTTAAGGCTGTGAGGAAAAGGGCGAGAAAAAAATAGAGTGTAGAATTTTGATCCTATGCACTCTCAACTTTTAGCATGGATTATGCAAGAGCTTTGATATAGGACATGGTAAGGGATAGGAAAGGTAACTGGATGTGACTCAACGTATATCCAAAGGAGAATGTGCTGAGTTTTTTATTTGGATGTAGATGGATGCCTGCTGTTCGAGTTAGTGAGATAAAATAAATATAAATAACTCGCTGGTTGAGTGCGAGAAGTTGATTTATAATAGTTGCAGTGTACAAGTAGAAGCACAAGTAGTAGCAATGCTTCCTTCCCACTGGGTCTCTAGACTTTGTGTATAGATGTATGCATACGTATATAGTAGAGTAAAGGAGAGGGGAAAAGCAATAGGGAATCTCTTTTTCTGAAATTAAGTCCAACACCAACCGAGATATGCGAATCAAGCTCGTTTCTTTCCTCTTATCCGCAAAGGAAAGAGTTGATGAGAAAAGACCCGTGAAATGAAATGAAATTTTCAAACTCTTTTTTCCTTTTTTTATCTTATATTATATTGCAGATGTTTTTTTTTTACTTCATTTAATATATTTTTCTTGTTAACAAGAAGAGTCAAGTTTGGTGTGAAAAAAAATCTCTCCCTAGGATCTTTTTACTTGTGTGTGGCCGTGTTTGAGGTAATTATTGTTTTGTACATGGAGATATCCGAGTGAGTCAAGGACACGGACAAAAGGAAAGGGAAAAGTAATGTAAAGCTAATGTTTGCTCTCTCAAGTCTTGTGTGCTACCTTAGGTTGACTTGTAATAAGATTTTTTTCCTCTTCCTCCCAAACTCCCAAGTATGGTCAGTCCACTCGGAAAAGACAAGTCCTTTGTGCTGTAGTACAAATCTTCATTAGGAATCTATGTGACCAGGGCATATAGAGAAATATATTTTAGTTGTGTTGACAGGATTTTGTCCAGGACATTATTTCTAAACCCATAAGTCTTCTTCCTCTTCTCCAAATTCTTATCAATTTTTTTCTCACCCGTACTTTCTTCACATTTAAAAGTAATAAAATAACACATAGATTTTCTTATACCTAAGATTTCATAAACAAATACGTACCTTACCCCTTATGGTAAAAGTTGCTATGATGTAAAGCTTGGGAGACAAAAGCATTTCCCACAATTTATACTCGTAGAGACGCATTTTGGGTAGGAATGTAGAGCTAGAGACGTACCTACGTAGCTTGAGTATTTAGATAGGAAAATGTATAGTGTAGAGCTTTTGCTCGAGCTTAGCTTGGATGGGGTGAATAATGAGTGAGAAAATTTTAACATTTTAATTCTCTCCCTGGGCCTGCCCATTGCTCCAGTTAGTTATTTTCAAGGGAAGTTCATCTCTACCTCTTAAATAAAAATTTGGAAGGTCTTCCTTTTAGACGGGATAAGGAGATGAAGTAGAAACTGTTTTAGGGGAGTTTTTTTTAGTTGTAGGAGGAGGTAGAAATACCATAAAGAAACTACTTTTTGATGTGCCCAAGCCTACTATTTTACTGGGGCTTTACTCTCATACTTTTGTTAAAAAAGATCTTTTGCATGACTTTTTCTGCCCGCAGAAGACATGAGGAGGAAGGGGGTGAATGAATGTGTGAATAGACAATAAGTTGGAATTGTGACAAGTGTATATCTTTGCTTCAAGTCAAAGTGTAGGGTGTGGATTTCTATAGAGGAGAGTAAGAGAGATAAGAGCTTTTGGGATAAAATGAATATAGTCCTCTCCTCAATGAGATGTACCCCCCTTAAAAGCCGTAAAGAGTTGCATGGCCACACGTATCTACTACATGTAATAATACGAAGAGTTTTTTTTAAAGCTCCAGAATGGTCTAAAATGAAGAATTATGTTCCCATTGACTACTCCTCCACTTATCCCATTCTGGATCATAAATAATGTTCAGTAACCGGCGTTTCCACCCATACTGACTTTATCTGGGGGTTCAGGGTGGCGGATCAATAAAAGAAACAATCTGAACGCACCATCCGTACTTTTTAGCCATTTTCAAACTCACGTATAACTCAATTTTTATTCGATTCATGGGGTTTTATGGCCAATGCTATATGTATGTACGTACACATAATGTACGTACTCCATAGAAATTCCAGAGGATTTTTCATACCATTATTTATTTCCCATCTCTTTAAAAGGGGCGGGGAACTTAGCGTCCAATTTAATTGATGATTTTAATAAAGAATAATGTTTTTTTTATTCTTGCTCTTTTCTATGGATTTTTCCATTTGCATTAAAATACATGGGTTTGCTGGCAAAAAATAATCATAATTAATAATAATTTGCCAAGTAAATAATATAGTAATGGAACAGAGGTTTTATGTGAAAATAGCTTGGAAATAATTTGGTAAATTCGTGGCTCAACTTTTTCTTACTATAGAGCTTTTATAAATAAGTAGGAATGGCTTTGGAATTTCGCATGCGGAAGTAAAACTATGATGAAGTGCAAGTGTGTATTAAATGAGGAAAGTGACGGGTAAGAGTTTGAAGTGTATTACGATGCTCTGTTAAAGCAGGGAGAGAGAGGGAGAGGTAGCAATGTTATAGATGAACTAGATAAATATGTAGCAAGATTGAAATGGTAGATTATGCGAATTATATTTTGTTCCTACAATAAAAAAAAATTACAAGCTCTTAGAATCACTTCGATTTCTCATTCTGCTCTTCAGGTTGGATTGGATTTTCACATGCAGCTCGAAAGAAATGTAAACATACTTTTTCCATCATGGAGTTTTCCCTCCCTTGATACCTATCCAAGACTCGGAGCAATTTCACTGTAGGTCTTGCTTTTAGTATAAAAAAAGCGATGGTAAAATGTGATCAATGTGTAAGATTAAAAGGGAACTAATTAAATCAACTTTGCTTAAATTAAATTGCAGTATAACTCAATTTGTAAAGGAGAAAAATGTTTTTTCGCATTCCACGGATCGGGGAAGGAGAAAATGGAATTTTACGAGAATTTCCCATTTGAAAATTACAAACTGATAAGGAATTCGCGGAAGTGTCATTTTGCATTTCATGGCAAATATTTTAGAGGAAGCTTATGCGTGGAGTTTCTTTAAAATATTATTATTTGCAAAATATCTTGTGGTAACATTTATATACTAAGAATGTAAAATCAAAATTGTATTGAAAATAAAATAGAAACTGATTTATTAAGGGACATCTTCATGTGGTTGACAGGCTGCTCCAATTACTCTACATGTTAACATGTAATTTTCCCATGTATAAAGACGACCACACCTAAGTATTTCAATAGTGAGGTATGTACTTGTCCGAGCACATTTACGTCCTTTACTTATGGAAGGGGTGACAGGGTGATGCTATTGAATAAGATAGAGATAGTCAGGGAATAATTACGTTTACAATATATTCATGGATATGTATGAGAAAAAAATTGTCTGGCATTTCAAATGGAACTCAAGGATCAAAAATATCAAGCATACTTTTTACCACCCATGAAAGATTCATCAATCAAATTGTCAGTGGTTGCTTTCTCACTCCTCAAAAAAGTGAGGATATTATTTTGAAAGGAGACTGCATATATAGTGAAGAAATGGAAAGTGATAAATGTATCTCTGATGAAGATGGAAGTCTGTGTGGATTCCATAAAAATTATTATTATTATGCCACAGCAGAAATTGACTGCAAAGTATTCAGCTCCATTTTGGAAATCCTCACACATCACAAATTTTCAAGCATTTAAATTATCACAAGGACGCCAACCAATCACATAACAAGTGCAGACTTGCATTTTCCTTATATTTGTACATAATAATCTTACATGATGTACATGTATAAAAATCACATGGAATTTTCCCAAAGATTCAGTTGAATTTTTAGTATTCGGAAAGGAAAAACAAATCTCAAGAAAATTTCCTTATTTCATATGATATTGGGGTTTCGGCTCAATGCAAAATTTCCATTGAAGTTTATATCTACACAAACAAGTGTCTTTGTGACATGGGAAAAAGTTGGCAGATATCTGAAAAGATAGGGAAATGTAGGTCAAAATGTCTCCGTCTTTGTCAAGTATTTCATGAATCTGGAGTATATCTTTGGGAAAATGTATGGTGACTTGTATTGACAAGTTGGACACATCATCCTCAGAGTCAACATTTTAGTACGTAGTTGGGAGTTTAATGTGAGGGTGCTTATTTAGTAGCTGTATAGTATGTGCATTGCATATTGTAAGGACTCCAACTAAATAAATGCTTCTTTCTGGAACATATCTATATAGTGGAGATTCCATATACTTTTGTATGCATGAATGTGTACTTAAATGCATAGTATATACATACATAGATACACTAGTAAAAAAAACTATGGAAAAAGTAAAATGTTATTTTTGCTCGTCAATTTTCTTTCTTCGCTCTCTCGCAAGAATAGTACTTGTCGATTACGTCGGATTTGGTCCTTAACAACGACATTATTGTTTTCCTTCTTTCTGAGTAATAAGAAGAAGCGTTTGTAAGAGCGGAAAAATTTGTCAAGGAGTTTGCCAAATTATGACAGTACACATACATGAACCTCATATAGAAGCTTAAGCCGCAAAATAGTCATACATAAGAGCCCACATAGAATTAAAATTACGGAAACTCTTGAAAGTTATAAATGTTGTGCGTGTGTTGTGTACATACAAAATATTGAGAAAAGTAGCCGGCCTGTGCAATGTTCTAGTATTTTATTATTATGCATGGCCATAAAAAAATTTGCGTGGGCCTGGAACTTATGTACTTGAAGGTATTTTAGATAAGATACGACAATCAAGGGAAAGAGACTTGAGGAGTTGTTCTCAAAGGAACAAGTGTGTTTATTAACTCTCTTATACGTAGTTAAATGACGACGCTATGAGTGAGTGAGTGAGTGAGTGAGAAAAAAAACAAATTTTTTTATCACATACTACAGTAAATATCAGTTGCATTCTCAAATGAATGCAAAATGCATGCATAAATTAAGGAGATAAACACGTGGAGTAAGAAGTGCTTCTTTAAATTCCAACTATGTATGGTATGTACACACTGCATGAATAATAGGGGAAGAAAAAATCAGTGATTTTTTCTCAAGAAAATTTAGAGCTCCTTTTGAATGCGTATTTATATACATTTGAGGATGCATCCCTCATTTCATTTATTTACTCTGAATGAATCAAAAGAATCTATTTAAGAGAAGACTTGGAAATATCTATGGAACAAGTGTTGCATCTATTTTTCTCCTACGTAAATATATCATACATACACGTTGTAGTAGATACATACAAAAAAAATATAGAGAGCCAGAGCTTTGTAAACAATTTCCAAATAGCATGGAAAATGAATGGATTTGAAATTCTTGGAGCATGGTTGTTGAAAAGTTGGAGAGAGGAAAAACGTTGTCAAGAAAGAGATGGTTTTTGTGACTAACCTATTTACTACTTCTGGAAACACTGAAATGGATACATTTAGCAGGACGGAACCAAATTGTATAATTTGATGTTAAACTTATGCCTATATGTTGTGAATCCCAAGGAGATTTCACATTTCTTAGCCGAAGCTCCACGCCTCATAGCAAAAGTGTGGTTGGTGGGAAGAGGCTCAAGAGAATTCGTATTCCTCAACTGGAATAATTTTTAATATTTTGAATTCCATGGTTTCCTCTCCAATGTATGTAAAAAATGAATACGTTTCTATACGAGAAAGTACACGTGGGGCTGAAATTTTTTTCTAAACTTATGAAAAAACTTGTGAATCTTGAACAAAATCCCCATTAACTCCCATTTAAATTATAGTGATTTCAAGCATTAATCAAGGGGAAACAGATATGAAGGAGAGATTTCAGTATAGAAAAAAAAAGTGTGCGAGAAAAGTTTATTGGTTATTCTTTGATAACTATAAATACATAGGCATCATTCACCATAGCCGATTGTCATGTTAAGGGATAGGAATACAAAGGGGATATTTGACCGATGTTATTTTTCGATCTGAGTGAGTGTGTGTGTGTGTGTGTTGAGTACTACAGAGCTCTTCTTAGCGTTTGATTACACAAGTGACTGGAGTAAATGATACTTTAATGGATGAGTGAATTATTGTAATTTAATCCAGTCATCCGCACGCATACAAACAAGCTTTGCAAATTAATCACATTGTAGTTACTCCAGAACCAGTTGGTTTCAATTAGCCCTTAATGGATATAACATATTGGGAAGATGAGGCTCTGGAAACTTACACCATCACTTTGGTGACAAAAGTCACCACTTTTCTCACTTTGTCTCATGCCGATCAAAGATTAGTTACACTTGATGCTTTTTCCTCATACATACCTCCTATCTCTTTTCTATACATACGTATGTATAGAATACATATGTATACACACTAAAAGGACAAGTCCTCTACTAGGTAAACATGACCGAAAAAAATTTAAGTATATGAGAGAGAGAGAGAGAGAGACAGTGAAAAAGCCTCCGGACTCTGGGCCTTAGAATTTCCTCTCATTCTTTACCATATCATACCCCCTACCACATTCATAAAGGAGTCATATAAAATGTCATATAAAAATGCGTACATATATAAATACAGAGGAAAGTCAATCCAATAACATATATGAACTTTCTTATCCTTTTTTACATTTCCTAGATCAGTCCAATTAAGGAATTCATTGTGAGCATATTAGGGTTGCATGTTCTTTTGGGTTTGACTTGAGATTTGAATTTATGACCAGAGTGTAATCCCTATGTGTTGAGTATCATTTATGGGACTGACAACATTCTCTGGGCGCTTTTTGGGATTCTACGCGTACACAAGCATAAATACATACGTACACATCTCATGGATTTGTGTAGAAAAGTATCCATGGAGAAAGAAAATGCTGTCGTGCAAGTTCTGCGACAAAACTTAATAAAGAGATTGGGAAGCAAAAACATGAATTGTGCTTGAGTTTATTTGGCTCGGCAGCTCTCTTGGAGAAAAAGTATGAGAGAGAGAGAGAGAGAGAGAGAGAGCGAGATGCTTCATAAGAAGCAACCGCAAGGAAGGCACGAAAGCCTTTCCCAATATCCTTATACTTGAATACCACCTGGTTTTTTTCTCAACTCCTATTGTTCGACTGGCGTGTGTATGTGTAGGCTGTGTAGCTTGGATTTATTACCATGTCGTAGAGATGGAACGTTTCTTCTATTTACGATTTCCTTCTCAGTCAACTCTTTTCTCTCTCTCTCTCTCACTTTTTTTACATCTAACTCTCTCGTCATGAAACTGTCGTAGACATTTCATATTCTAATACAGCGTATGCATGTAGTTTAACATGAAGAAAATATCCTCCTCACTGGATTAAGTGGTAAAAAGTATGAAGAGTGGGTCAGAAGACATGTTCATGTCCTCAAAGATGACACCATATCACGACAGCAGAAAAGATTGTTTTTCACAAAAAACTTTTCAAGGGGTTCCTCCAGCAACAGATTACGGCAGAAATTTCCTATACAGCAATCTCTATGAAAATGAAAAAGTTAACTTGTTCAAAGTCTCTGAGAGGGTGAAATTATCTTCTTCTTTTAAAGAAACTTCTTCTTCTGGAGAATGAATATGTGTGAGAAAAACGTGAGGGACAGAAGCCCGAGCAAAGTCCCTTTTACTCCTTTACACACAACTTTGACACTCTCATTGAGTGATTTGTGAAAAATTATTTACAATCAACAAACAGTATGTGTATGATAAGATCCAGGGAAAAATCCCATTCATTCCAGGGAAATTCGTACATGCGCTTTTATAAATGTATAGGAAAGTAATAGTCATTGAAATTACTGGATATTTACTTGAATTCAAATGACAAAAGGTAGGAAGGATTTTCAAGGTGTAAAGGTACACATATATTATGTGGAGGAGCGTATATAGCGGGTGTAAAGTGTGATAGAGAATTCCTGGGAGAAAAAAAATTATTGTGTTTCCACTCACTCCTCATGGGATTTTTGTGATTCTCATATTTCTTTGAACCAATCAAATATTGCTTTTGTTTGGATTTTTCAACATTGTTGTTGGGTAACTTCACCCTTTTTCTTATATTGTTATACATTTTACAGAGATTTACATATATTAATGGCCAGTATATGGGATTCATGGAACCAAACCTTACGTATATGTACGTACAATGGATTTATTTGGTGTTCATAAAAAGAAGGTAGGTAGGCAGAGCTATGTACGTGCATAAGTAGTATTTGCTCTGTAATGGGAAAAGTAAGGAAGGATTTTGAGAAAATCATAAGTTAATACTTTTATCAAAATGTATGTTCACGTACAAGGCTCGAAGCCCCAGCAAGACTCACATAATTAAGTGGAACACAAACAATTCACCATTTTTATTTACCTATTAAGTAATCAGTGACACGCATAAACATTTTATATGCCTCAAGTTACTTACTCACCAACCAGAGCCAACTCCTTGTACTAATCCCATACTCTGTATGAACAAGTTTTCTCTTCAAATTCTATACGTGGGCATTTATGCATCTACCAAACTCTTGAATATTTATGGAGGGTTTTAGCTCTCCAGAATTAATAAACCGCTTGAAAAAATGTGACTTTTTTTCCTATCCTGTCCCATAACCGAGCCTTAAAGTCCTTTCATCGATTCTTATACCATATAGACCAATCTTGTACTTATGTATTTGTAGTTATTTACCATAGCATTGAGAAATTTGTCATAATACTTTATGGTTTAGCTCCCTCTCTACGTGTGCGTAATGTATAAAAATGTAGAGAAAACGACCTTCGAGAAGAATTACTATTAAGCTATAAACGATCCCTTGTCTTTTTAAGTTTCACTATGTAATTTAGCAAAAGCTCTCCCTTTTTGTATGAGCACATCCCTTATGTCAGAGCCTAAAATATAGAACAAGTTTGTACACACTTGTGGTTTTTTTCCCTATGTAATGCACTACATGGTCGCTGAAATTCGAAAGAGGAGTTGTTGTGTTATTTCCAAGAGAAAATGTCAAATGTTTAGGATGTAAATTGAAAATAATTGTAGGGATTGTGCATACTTTGGAAGGGGAGAAAATGTTTGAAAACTTACTTATAATTTCTCTGTACATTTTGTTTTTCAGATAAAAAGAGAATGTCGAAGATGGAGAAAAGAGGAAGGAAAAATAGGGATGGGATTCCTACTTCCACCCGAACAAGATCCATGATAATTTTGAGTGGAATTGTGATGCTGACATTTTGCAATGCCAATACTGAGGAGAATTTCGACCCTTGCAATAGTACTTCCGTCATGTACTGTCAATGCGTGGGTGAGAAAGGAGCTCAAGATATTGCCCTGTGGGAAGTGAAGAATGCCAAATGTTGGCTATTTAGCCGGATAAACAATGAATGGAAAGCTGTGGGGAAGATGACGGCCTTGGAATCTCTGGAAGTAACTGAGAAAGATAAGAAAATGAGGAGTTTCGTCCCATCCAAAGTTTTCCATGGAATGACGAATCTGTCCTATTTTACCATGAAACTTGGAGCTATTGAGAGAATCCCAAGCTATGCTTTTGCAAATTCCTCTTCCCTCCGTGAGGTGGTTTTGGAAGCAAATGGGATCTTCTTTCTGGACACTCATTCCTTTGCAAACATGGAGTCCTTGGAGACGATCAACTTAAAGGATAATTCCATCTTGGAAATCAACCGAAGTGTTTTCTCCAATCTCCCTCAATTGAGACAATTGTACTTGGATCGGAATCATATCCGAGTCCTTCATGACTTTGCATTCTCACAATTGTCGACGTTGGAAGAATTGGACTTGAAAAGGAATAATCTGACGGTGATTGCGCGGGATGCTTTTGCAAATCTGTCCGCATTGAAAAGATTGGAATTGCAGTATAATTCCATTGAATTATTGGGGGATCACGTCTTTGCTGACATGCCAAATTTGGAGGAATTGGAACTCATGAAAAATCAAATCATTCACGTTCATCCCAATGCGTTTGCGGGACTCAAAAAACTAGGGAGGTTGAGTCTCAAGGAGAATAAAATTGTTGAGCTCAAACATTGGACCTTCTCATCCTTGCACAGCCTTTATTTCCTTGACCTTCGGGAAAATGCACTGGAGACTTTGGAGGAGCAGCTCGTGACGCCAATTTACAGTAACTTGCGGAATGTCAGCTTCCAACTTCATCTTCAAGGTAATTTCCATTCTTATATGGTTTTCCTCCCCCTTTAGATTTTATCTTTTTCCAATGATAAAAAAAACACTGGAGTTTTTACGGGCAAAAAAACATAAAAGAGGTCAAGGTATAGTAAACCAGTTAAAAAATAACACGTATTTATTTTTTTTACTGCTAAGTGTCTTTAACTTGCTCCTCAAGGGAGATGCAAGCATAATAAACTGTAGAGGAACACAATAAGTGCTGAGATTATAAATCAAAGTGAGAAAATAGAGTAGGTTTTTTAAAGCGAACAATATATTATGCTCCTCCAGATAATAAATCCTACGAAACAAATTCCTCTCACATTCAAATCTAAGCAATCACACACA